>VYZQ01000954.1:96703-138591 GCA_013400655.1 Mystacornis crossleyi
ATCATTTGAATCAGAGACAGAACAAACTCAGATTAACTTGCCACCACTCTCTGGGCCCCGCCATCCAGCCAGTTTTCTACCAGCAACCAGTGCACCTATCTAAGCAGCTAATTTCCCCAGGAGAATGCAGCACAAAATGATGTCAAGACTTTATTGAAGTCCAGCTAGACAACATCCACAGCCTTTCCCTCACCCATTAAGTGGGTCACCCTGTAACAGAATGAGACCAGGCTGGTCGAGCAGAACTTGCCTTTCATGAACTCATGCTGGCCAGGCCTCATCCTGGGACTGTCCTCTAGGTGTTGAGTGACAGCATTTACCATACAAAGTAAGCAACATACATATCATGAAAACAAATTACAAAAGAAACGTAAGACTTTAATTGTAATACTATGGCTAGGAACAGTGTTCTGGCTGAAAGGTAAAAAAGTTGTTTTGAGGTGGGCAAGAAAAGAGAGGCATAGCTCATAGAAATTAGCTGCTGCAGAGTGTCTAAATGGCAGAATTACCAATCCAGATCATGATGTGGCAGTTTCTAATGAGAAAGGCAGGATGCAAAAATAACATCTCAGTACAACTATTAAGCTGGAATAGACGATGTTTACTGTATTAATGTTGCCTTTACTGGTGTAAAAAAACAAAACCTGAATTGTAATAGGCCATCGTGCTCCCATCTTTTCAATTACAGAGATAGAACAATCTCAGATTCCAAAGCCAACTACAAATCAAAATTGTGTTATGTTATCTACTGAGACACAAATGGAAAATAAATACTGTTAACTGTCACTTTCCATTAGGTAACAGAAATTCAATTACATTTCAAACAAGCCTCCATGTCAACAGAATAAATCTGTTTCGTAAATGAGCAGGTAACCATTTTTTATTCTAACTTCCCAAAGGGAAAAAATCAATTTTAATCACAATTGTTCATTTTTTCCCATATTAATGTTTTGAAGCAAAGTACATCATCTGACCTAATAAATACCATTGTATAGCACTAAGGTTTAGGAAAAAGGGGAAGAAAAGACATTATGAAGAATTATGAAATTCATCTGCTGATACATTGTGCTGTTTTGGCAGTGAAGGCTCATGCTGCCCAACTGACCTATGGACCACCAGCTTTCCTTGCCTTCTGATTGCATCAGAAGATCAGAAACCCAAGTAAGCATCACTAACTACTGCAACAATCAGGAGTTTATAACAGTGTACCAGCCACCATAAAAAGTAATGCGTTTTATCAGGATGATTACAGTTAAAGAAATTGAGGCAAGGAGTAAAGAAGCTTCTTGGAAAGAAAGAAAGAAGGGCCCCACTCTTCTCTCAGATATGAATAAAAATATATGTAGGTGGGATGAAATGTTCTTCAGAAATACAGGGCTTCTGTGGATTCAAGAGTACCTTCTCATCAGAGACACCATCAGGGTAGGGACAGGAAAATGAAGAAATCTGAAATCGGCATCTGTATTTGAAATCCTTTTGTAAATCTTTATACCAGATCTTGGAAATACCCCATTTTACTTGCATGAGAGCCCCAGCTTGACAAAAGCCTGTCCTGAAGCAGAGCAGGAGGAAGATTCGACATCGGAGTCTTGAGCACCAGACCTTCTCTCTTTTCTAAACACAAGAGGCTAAAAAAACTGCCTTGATATAAAGAGCGAGAGCACTGTGACTTCAAATTCACATCTTGTCCTCTTCATGTAGACAAAAAGAACAAAGCCTTCACTGCTTGATGTGGGAAAATACTGGCTCTGCACTCCCCTTTGGCTTTGGAGGGGAAGCCAGAACTGCAATTCAAATGTGTTTGGCAGCCATGGGTGCCGACAAACAGTATCAGTTGCAACAGGGACAACAAACATCCTCAGCTACATGACTGCCAACTGGCTAAGTGTCACATTAGGTTAAAGAGCAAAGAAAAATACTCTCAATGCCATAAACTTATTTCTTTCAATGGAAACCCATTGTGGAGCTCGAAGAAATCACAAAATATGTGTTTCTTGTAACACAGTGGAACTAGTTTGGGAAGTAAGATTTAGCCATTAAGTAGTAGTTTAATTAAATTGGATTCCTATCAGAGTCATCACATCAAGAGACAGTGCATTAAACTTTAAGTATGAGAGGGGCTTTTTTTCCTAAATGAGAAAATTAGGTAAAGCCTAAACGGGAGAGTTAGGAAATTAAAATCCATAGAAATCTACTAAGTACCTTATTAGAGTCACAAGAGGCTTTTATATTTTTTTAATATACATATACATGTGTATCTATATAGTAAAAAGTCAAGAACAAAATGGTATGGCTAAATAATAACGCACAAAAAGAAAAAAAAGAAAACCTAATTAGAAGAAAAGCAATAGACAAACCCAGCTTCACCATATTGAGTGTTAAAACAGATTACAAGGGTGAACAAAGTCCCCAAAACAGTCAACTACATCATATAAGTAAGGTTCTGGAAGTACAATTTCCAGCAGGACCTCTGTGCCTGGGAGTAGCAACAGCTGGCTTAAAGCAATTGGCCAGGAAGCTAAAATTTTTCTTGCAATCACTATCCATCACAATTAATAATACCTGGAACAGACAACTCTCCATCATATTGGTGTTGTCAGAGACAGGATGATTAAAGAGGGTGAAATTTGACAAATTCAACTGTCTACTCCATTCAGGACCAAGAGCCTTCCTCAGTTTCAAAACCTTTTGCAAATTTGACCCCACTTATAGCCCATCTGTCATCATATGACTCTCACAGCAGAAATAGAGACAGTATTTGAAGGTCAAGCAGAAGAAAAAGATCCTGTTTTGAATGTTCCAATAGCATGTGCTCCACAGAGTGCATGAAGCTTGGATTAATAGTTATATAATTTCTAAGAATTTAAGAGCAGTTGGGCTGATTCAGAACCAGGCTGAGCTCTTACCTGTTTTCGACTGTGTCCTCAGTGTCCAATCCCTGAAGAAGCCAGAACTGGGCGTGAATACATGACACCACCTCCTCTCAAAGTCCTCGCCTCACCTTGGCTATTTCCAGTTGATGGAATATTCTGTTCTTGATGCTGATTGCCCGTTTTGTTACTCTCAACAGATCTCTCTTCCAATTACTCGCTCAGTATAACCTTGAACCATCGTAAATATTTTGCGCCCAAGAACTCCTCAGATTTTCACAGTACATGTTCCCTGAACAGTATCTTAAGCTTAGCAGTTTCCAGCCCCAAAGGTGCGCTGTGAAACACAGCACAAGAAGCAAGGATCAAGAAAGAAGCAAGGATCAAGAGAGTAGAGCTATAACAAAGCTGTATTACTGGATTTCCAGCCTCAAGGATAAAGTTGCGCTCAGCTAACAGAATTAGAGGTACACAGTTTTTACTCTTTAACCAGAAAGAGCATTGGTTATTATCTACAATAGAAGCAAAGAGTCCCAAAACATGTGGAGTGTAACAGAATTCCTTATCCCACCAGGAGAGCCCTGAGAACACATCCATAGCAGCCTGAGTGAAGAAGAGTGAGCAAAGGAAGATTGAACAGACTCTCTAGAAGCTTCTTTGTATTAATTTACTTGGAAAACTTGGACATGCAGTCTTGAAAGTCAAATAAACTGGAGGGGTGGGAAAGATCTCCAAGGGAATTCAGTCCACCTAAGATTAACTTACTTCATGGAGGATACCTTGGAGACCAGCCCTGGAAGCTACTATGAGTCTCTAAGAGCATTCACAGTGTGACCCAGGCATTTACAGGTGCATTCCTGCCATGGACTGAAAGACTAACTAAATGATTGGAAGTAGTAACCAGGAGGAAAAAAAAAACCAGTGCATGAAGAAAGCATGTCCAAACGATCAATACTATGAAAGGTGAAGTTATTCATATTTACTAATAACTGAAAGCTGACATGCTATAAATAATAAGAACGTGAAATCTGCTGACTACAGAGAACTATTTAGGGTAGTCAAGACTACAAAGGATTGTGAGGAACTCCAGAAGGACCTTTAAAAAACTAGGTAATTGGACAACCTGACAGCAGATGAAATTCACTGTGAAAAAAGTGCAGCGTAGGGTACACTAGAAGGAACAAATTTAAAGTCACTTGTACATACTGATGGGTTCTGAATTAGTTATAACCTCTCAGGAAAAAAGATGCAAGATTCATCACGGGCACTTCAATGAAGACATTTGCTCAATACACATGAGGGGTCAAAAAAAGTGAACAGTATGCTATGATGTATTGATAAGGGAATACAGAATATGAAAAATATTAATATACTGCCATTTATATTGCCATCACTGCAAATTAATGACATATACTCCCCCTGAATACATTACCTCTGTCAAGAAGGACATTAAAAAATAGTCCAAAGGACATCAAGGATAAACACCCTCCTGTATCACAGGAAAAGAGGGTTTCTAAAACAGTTGAAAAAGAAAGTTTCCTTGCGAACAGATTATTCCACTGTCATTCACGTCGGCCTGGATCCTCTGAAGACGTGCAGAATACCCAAAACCAGAAATAAGATACCAGGCCAGGAAGACCTTGACCTTTGTTCACAGAACACTGCCCATGCTTTTAATTAGAATGTTTAAAAATAATTACCTATTTTTCAGAGAGCACAGCAACAGAGGCAGGTGACTTAGTGACCATGCACACAGGTAGGGCTGAGGTACTCCATGCCTTCTTTGGCTCAGTCTTCACTAAAAACATCCTCTAGGCCTCAGCACTGAGAGGCAGAGTTGGAGAAGGGGATGCCCAGCAGTGGATGAGGATTGATTCAGGTATCTCAGGAGAACTCAGAACCTGGCAGGCTGCATCCAACACCACTCACTTGCAAGGGGCACCTTTGAAAGGAGCAGGACAGGCCCCCAAGAAGTGGAAGAAGACATATCTTGCACCTGTCTTCAGGCAGAAGAAGTAGGAACCTCCTGTAATTCAACAAGAACAAAAGCCTAGTCCTTCACTTGGGAAGGAATACACAATATAGGCTGGGCCTCGCTGGGAAGCAGGCCAGTGGAAAGTCTAGGTTTGTATGGAGCTGAATGTGAGCCAGCAGTGTGCACTGGCAGCACAGGCCAGCAGTTTCCTCAGCTGTGTGAGCAGGACTACAGCCAGCAGAGGAAAGGGACGATTGCCCTGCTCAGCACTCATCAGACCACATCCAGAATACCACAATCCCCACCTACAAATACAAGAAACACATCAATGAACCGAGGCAAATTTCAGCAGAGGGTTTCAAGACTGTTTGGGATCTGAAGCACCAGATCTGTGGGGAGAGACTGAAGGAACAAGGCAGGTTTTGCCTGGAAAACAGATGGCTTTGAGGACACTACCAACAGTCCTCTAGCACCTGTGAGGAGGGTCACTGAAGAGATGAAGTCAGGGGTCTTTACGGAAAAGCATGACAAGACAGAAAACAAAGGGCCTAAGGTAAAATCAGAGAAGTTCAGACAGAATATACAGTAAAAACTTTTCCCTGTAAGGACAGTCCACCAGTGGACTCAGCTGCCCTAAAACATTGTTTAATTTGTTCAGAGACTTTTAAGGTTCAACTGGGTCAGTACCTGAGCAACCTGGTCTGACCTGGCCGCACTGTGTGAGGTTGGACGAGAGATCTTCTGAAGACTCTTTCAGACCACTTTATCCTATGATTCCGTAAGAAACACCACCTCCAGAAGTGTTCAGAAAGCATGTAGATGTGGTATTTGGGGACTTGGTTTAGTGGTGAATATGGCAGTGCTGGGTTAATGGTTGGACTCAATGATCTTAAGAGTGTTGCAGTGGGGTCTCCTGCAACCTTCCCAGAAGACAGCTTGGCCTGTGGAAAATATATGGGGACGATATTTTCGTGGATGTTCAGACATGTTTTATTTCTCCCAGCCCATGGCTGGGGACCCTGGACCAGACTCACACAAAAGACTCAAGTATCATGGGAACCCCTACCTAAGTACAGGATTCTCAGGCCGGGGGTACATTTGGAATGGCCAGTGAGGACCAGGACTGGGGTACATGTGACCAGGGAGCAGGGAAACCCGGTATGTCCCATGCCATGCCTTCACTCCAGGGCCCCTCCTCCAGGGGGGAATCTCCACATTAGAGGTCTTTTCCAACATTAAGTATTTAATGATTCTAAATAGTTCTTTTTTTCTGTCATAATTACAACATGGTGAAGGAGCTCATTTATAGAGTCCAAGTACCTGGAAACCCAAGGAAATTACCTTTCTACACAGCACCAAATTTTATGAATTTCAAATGACAGCAGCAAGCAGATCTCTGGACAGGCTATTTCTCCTGAAGTTTCCATCTGTTCTCTTCCATCTACTTCAGTTTTATATCACCCCCATTAACCACAGCATCTCAACATCATTTTTTTCACTGCATTTCAGAACCATGATTATCTTTACAATGAAGAAATTAGTAAATTCACTTCCATGTGTTATTGCTTGCTTTTCCTCACTTTTCTTGCTGTGGATCATTAAGTTTTGCATTGTCAAAAGCTTCTACCTTGTATATGTTCACAACAAAGGCTTGTTCATAAACTGGAAATTTTGATATATAGTCAAGTAACACTCTCAATTACAAGACACAGAGTAGAAAAATCATGGAATCCAGAAAACTCAAAATTTCATTCACACATTTTCCTTATTTTATTTCACTCTGATGCACTACTTTGTATTAGTGATAGCTTAAAGATGAAATGTCATCTTTAATTTTTAATTTCTTTAGCACTTTAGTCTAATGGTTTTCAAGTTTCATCATACACATCACGACATTGAAAAATAATGGGTTTTTAACACATTCTCTTTTTTTAAAAACCTAGTATTACTAGAAATGAAACACTGTTCCACACAGCACCTCAGCAGGAAACATTTTGCCCCTATTTTACCTTCATTCCTCTAATTCATCTACATTCAAAATTCTGAACTTTCCACCTATATCAAACACAATTAAAATTTATGATAGAGCATAAAAATGTGGATTTCCTCTGACCTGCAGAAGTAGTGACCCAGCAATAATGAAGCTGGGCAAGTGCTGTTTCCTAGAAAACAACAACTCTGTTGGCACAAAGCTGGCTTTGTTCACTCACTTTCTTCTCTGCCTTTCCTCCCCCATCACAGCAATTCATAAATGAAGGAAAATATTTTGCTTACGCACCTATGCATGCCCAGTTTGAGACGTGGTCCCAAATCTAGACACAAACCTTATTTTCAAAAATATTCAGAACTTTTCAGTTTTTATTCTTGAACACTTATGTTGCCTATGCTTGACTCAAGAGTACTTGAGGATCTGCTTGAATACAAGGGATGTCCTGCACAACCTGTCCTCACCTCCATTTCTTTTGCACCATTTCCTAAGAAAATGTGCTCCATTTTGAAAGGCTGAAATAATTACTTACCCTCTTCTCCTTTTTATTCTTTTTATTAATTTTCTTCTCTATGTTTCATTGCTCACTCCTCAATTTGATTTTTTTAATTTACAGCTCTCATTTTAAATACTTTTCCTAAAAACATAGGCAATAAATAATGTAATTGACACTGACACACGAAGAAGTACCGCACTTTTTTTTCTGGAATTAATGTGCCAGGTATCCTGGCAGGTAAAATTCCACTACATTGCAATTAGTTTATTTAATGAAGGTTTTCTCAACTGGCATGAGATCTAAAAACTTTGTATTTGCTTTCAGGGTTGGGGTTTTTAAAAGGAAATTAGATATTGAAAAATATTTCAAGGGCCAGAGGGTTCACTCTGCAGATCAGTCTAGCTTGGAAACCAAAATCTAACAGTAAAATTATGTAAAATTTCTAAATGTAAGAGGACATATTGGGAGGAGGGACATTTTCAGCTGACAGTTAGTAAAATGATAACACTACTGGCAATACGAGAGCAAGAAAAGACCAAAAGCAGTACAAAGATGGGAACCAGTGTAATCAAACAGGTATCATCAAAGACTTTGAGGAGCAAGGCTTTGGCTCTGACAGCATTAAAAAAGTCATTTGAATTTTACTTGATTTGTCAATTTATAACTCCTTTTGAATCTGTCCCTCAGTACACAATACCACTCTACAATGATGAGCACAGTGATTCCTCAAGGATTTGATTCCTCTGATATGCATAACCCCAGGCTAATTTTCTATATGGGTGATACTATTCTTTTCCCAATGGAAATCTAGTGCTAATTTAAAACAAGGAATTATTTATATTAAGATTACTGAGCCCATAGAATACCAAGCTTGTTCTTAACAATCAGTACAAATTGAAGTGCTGCTGAATAAATCAATTAAATGCACAAGCACACAAATATGCTAGATATACACATACATACACCTTTATGCATACTGATCGTTAGAATGACACACCAAAACCTATTTGAAATGATTAAATCTAGAGCTCATGAAAGATCAAGTTCAGATCTATTTATATCCTTATTCAAGGATAGATAGTTTCCACAAATTTTTAGCATGACAAATTTAAACAACTGAGGTAGGCAAGTAACAGATTTTCATTATGGTAACAAAAAACATTAGTAAAAAAGAGTATCTTCTTCAGCCATAAACTCTTTTTAGGTTAAATATGAAATATTATTCGAAAAATTCTGAGAATGAAAAGGTCAAAAAATAACCTTCAAACCTGAGGATGATACAGTCTGTTTGGCCTCAAATACTACACTTCTATTTTAAGCAATTGTCAAAAAGCCTGTAAGTGACCAAAACCAAGAAAACACTCCAGCACCGAAAAATTTTAGATACTTTTTCTGGAAATCTCCTAAGCTAAAACATTTCCTTAACTCTTCTGGAACTCTAGATGGATAATAAAACCCTAGTGTATGGCTCAGCCTTTCTGTGTCACATAGTCAACCTCTTGATTAGAAGAAAAGTTGCATCAAAAAAATGCCAGAAAGGGTTAATCAACAACCTAGTGGGATTTAGTCATATAAAAATATATTGACCTTTCTCCTATTACAGCTGAGAAAAACAGAAATTCAAATCACAATTGCCTCTGTGCATTGGGCTTAGTTAAGATTTCTTGTTCTGACACGAAAACTAGCGGACACAGAGCTGATAACAGCATTTACAGGGGGTTTTCTACTGCTGAGTTGTTAAGGCTTGCTTAGGTTTGTACAGTTCTCTATTTTCAGACCTGGACTCTTTTCAGTTCTACATACCCAAGCAGACAGAGTAAAAGAAGAAACATAATCCATTTAAGCACCCACACACTGCATTTGGTTAAGTCCTGCAACTAGAACATATAGGAGTGGTTTTGCATAGTGCTAACGCCACAAAAGTAATATATGTTCCTCCCGTTAAAGTGAAGGAGAAAATTAATTAAAAAACATTTCAAGATACTGAAACCTAGCTGATATCATAGTTATGGCAAGCAGACCTGAAATAGTCAAATCTCCCATCTTAAGGAAACTGCTGATTGATTTGGGAAGATAAACATTCACTCATGTTTCTTCCAAGTGAATTTTGCCATACTCATCAGTTACTTTTCTTTATTACATCTTAAAGATAAATATTCTGTGCTTTTCTATCAACTACCATGATTCTGAAAGTTTTACTCTTTTTGATACATTAATTGGCTATCATGAAAAATGGACCAGAAAATATTATTCATAGAAGTGTTACTCTGCTGTGCATCGCAACTTCAAAGCACTTCACAGGCTTTCCTTACCCTCCACAGCACTCCTGTCAAGCAGATAAATACTCGCTGCCCCGTTTTCAGCCATAAGAGGAGAAACAAATCAAATAAAGACCTGAACTGCCAAAGGGTTTCATTAAATGAGCTGTTCCAGTGACCAGTTAACACAGGACCTTGTGGACAGATGTTTTGGACAGCTACACAAATCCATCTAGCATTTTTTTCAACATCTACGGTTGTCTCTGCAGGTTAACAAACCAATACTGGCATCTTGGTTTAGGTCAGCTAACATAGAATACAACAATATTAAAACTTTAGGGCCATCTCTTCCCTAATCCTGAGTAGTGGTCATTATGTCATTTGTTTTGTAGAGCAAAAGATACAAATTACCTCAGACAGTCTAGTTAATTATTTATGCACAAGGAGTAGTATCCTGATTGGAAATTATGCAGAACAGATTAAATGGACCACATTTTATTATGGAAGAAAATTACAAGCAAGATTTCCAAAACATGGTTATCTAAAAATAGTCTTCCAATTCCTTACTGAGACACCGGACTTTCCCGACTGCCAACTATGCAGAGGTTTTCCAAACCAAATAAGAAATTCAGAGCTTCTTTCCACCACCCTCTTCTATGAAAAGATGCCCTAAGTAATGCTGGTGAGGTAAGAAAAATTGGGTAATGAAACCAAAAGATCTCAAAAAATAAGCACTGACATGAACAATTAATCTGCCTTAAAAAACTTGACTTGTAAAAACACTGGTTATATAACTTGGGATGTTGAAAAACATGAATTTGTGTTGGGCCATGTGCTGTACAACATAGTTTAATTTCTTCTGTCACAGAGAGTATTATTTACTTGAATTACAGTTGATGGCAGAAGATACCAGTTCCCATTAACGACGCAAAGGATTCAACAGCAGATATTACTTGATGCTCATGTATTTCTGTAAGAAAGCTCTTAGCCACCTGGTGCTCGGAGTCAGAATTTGTCAACCGAAGGTGTTCATGCAAAAATGTATTAGTGACTAATCACCTGAGACCATCTAGGGTTAATTTAGCAGAACAGTTTCTAATCTCCACTTCTTTCTTCTCTCAGTGGTAAATGGACCAGTAGAGACAGCAGAGTAAAAACATGGTCCTGCTTCCTGAAAAAAGATATCTTTTTTTACTATGTCCATCTATCACAGCCTTTTACCTTCCAAGACCATTATGAAGGCCACATCAGTCAAGGAACGATCCTTTGAATCTAAGACAGCATTTCAGCCAAATGCAGCAAATTTTGGAGAGGCAAACAGTCAAGTAGGGGAATGGGAGATTTACTGAGGAGGTAAAGCACAAGGGTGAGAATCCACAGAACAGCAGTCATATTTTAATAGCCATTATGGGGTAGCCTGTTGTAAGAATGGCTTGCAGGATAAGCAAAGAGGAAAGGCAGGAGAATGTAAGAAAAAATTACTTGATGGGGAAAATAAATGCCACTGAGTAGCACTCAAGGAAATGAATCTTTACAGGGAATGTCTGGATAAGTGTACCATCATTTTCTGAGCTGCAACTTAGCTCCTCCTAGAAAAGCAGATGAGCAGCTTCTGGGAAGCAGCAAGAAAAAATCTATAAAATGGGCAAGAAATTGGGGTAAATTCTAGGACAAAAATTGGGGAGTTAGCTTTCCCCCCACAAAGACTGAAGGAGATAAATACTACTGATTTTAAATGGATAAGACACGGGCTAGATGGAAGAATTCCATAGGAATATCCATTGCATCTTCTCTAGTGCTGATCATAAGCACTTGGGGACATGGCTTAGGGGTGATCACGGCAGTGCCAAGTTAACGGTTGGACTCCGTGATCTTAGAGGTCATTCCCAACCTTAATGACTCTGTGATTCCAAGTCCTGAGCCTGAAGCTGCAGAAGAGAATGGCAATAGCCTAAGAGTATATGAACCTTTAAAAGAGATTTGCCTCAAACACTGGGAGAGGAACTGTTTTAGATACAAGGTTTTTAAACCCACACAGATTACAGAATTATCCAGAGAAATCTCCCTGTTCTACAAAAGCTGTAGCTTTCCCATCTTGTGAATCCAGTGTCATGAGTTGCAATTCTTTGCTTTCTGATAACTGGTTGTGGTGGTTTGACCCTTAGTTGATGGACAGTCATTTAGACCAATAACGCTTCTCAAAATTTACATATTTAAACCACGGGGAGACGCGGGAATTGCTCACTTGCTTCCGGTCTTTGGACAGGTAGTTAGGCCTGGCCGCTCGGCCTGGCGGGGAGCAGGGCCACGGCTCTGCTCCGTCTCGGCCCGGCGGGGGCCGGGCTGGGCCTGCCCGCGGGGCCCGGCGGGGCCGGGGCTACGGCCCTGCTCCATCTCAGTCCGGGCGGGGCCGGGCCACTGCCCGCGGCTCCGTGTGGCCGGCCCCACCCCAGCACGGCTTTGCGAGATCATGGTCGTGCTCCGTGTAAACCGATCCCACGTCCGAGATGAACCGCCGCGCCGGTCCTGTCNGGCTGTTGTGCTGTGACATTGAAGCCACGAGAAAATTGTTTTTTGTGGAGAAGCCCCATAGCATGGGCAAAAGAGACTCCTCTCCTTAAGTGAACTGATGAAAGACTATTATAGAGGTGGTAAACTGATACAATCCACAGTTTGTGTCTTTATGTTGTAAATGAAACAACATTTCTGTTAATAAACTTCTTTATATTCTTTAAAGTTTAGAGCCTGCTTTGCAATTCCTCCTAATTCTTATCTCACAGAAGGTAAAAAATGCGAACAAACCCACTACACTTAATTGGTGTTTCCACCCAGTTACAAACTGAACCCGCTACACTGGTTTTCAGAGAAGAGACAGAAAACAAACCTATGTATTCTGAAACATATTTAAGCACAGGTAAGAAGCTACCTCAATCTGGGACAGCCAGGTATGTGAAGAGAAAAAATCCGGTTGTAGTCACAAGGGTTCTGGTGCCATTAAAAGACCACCACCACTAACTTGTAACAGTAAACCCATTGGGCATTTCATTGGATCTTGTTTTAAATGGATTTTGCTACCCAATAGTTTCAAAAATGCAAATCCATATTAATGAATTGTCTTCTTAATGCTTCTTCCATCCAGTCACTGAAAAACAAAGCACATTATTAAAATGAACCACACAAGTAAAAATGAAAAGGGACTACAGGGTTCTGCTGAAAGTCAAAGCTGGGCTAAGCTCTCTACTTGGCAGAAATTCATCTTGCTTACCAATTATTTTATTTATAATTAAAGCAGCTTCCTTATTACACCTTTTCTAAGCATGGCTGTAATTCAACCATCCAAAAATTACCTGGCCTTTTAAAAATCACTTTTTTCATTAGTTGGCCTGTTTTTGTTGTTCCTGTTTTAAGAAATTCCCTCATGTGATGTAGAAGAAATGCTTTTAATCCAAAGAATCCTTATTAGGGGTCAAACTAATTGAAAGGAGAAGGAGACACAACGTCACAGCCTCTGTTTGTATTCTAAATGTGAAATACAGTTTCTAATATGCTTTCCACTAATTAAAGTTCTAATACCTCACAGAGATATCCAATGTCTTCCTCATGAGTCAACCAACAAAACCTTCTGCACCACCACCTTCCTAATCAACAATGCAAAAATGTCTTCCTTCCTAAGGGACAGACATTTGATTGCAAAAAGAGTAATCGCTGAAAAACTGCCATTTTGTATTTCATTATAATGGGAAGAGAAGCAATAGTACTTAAGCTGTACGTGTCCCACAGCAGTAACCAGAGGGCCATTCATTCTTTTGGAAAAACAAGAAGTTTGCTTGTTTTGTTGGTTTTTTTTTTTTTTTAACAAAACAGCTGGGGATTTTAGCCAAACAACTCTGAATCTAAATCCAAGGTTCTGAACATACACCCCCATGAAGTCTGACTTAATCCCATAGAAATGGAGATACCAAATGCAATTTACTTTTGTGCAGAGCACTGTTACAAGGCAGATGTAACATTTACACCCCACTGCAACCTCCAGTGTAGTAAAGCGATGTATACCCACTGCTATGCATAGTAAACATCACTGTAATACACAGCTCCAGTGTTATGTGCTGATACTTCTCTGCTTTTGGCACCTGCTTTGCTTCTTAAAGTCCCCTTAGAGTATCACTGTACCTTTTCCAGCCTTGTCCACCTCTTCCAAGGACACTGATGTTCCTATGACCAAATTAGCCCCTGGAGCTGCACCAAGACAGAAGTAGCAGTAGTTGTAATGGGACACAGGAAAAAGTGCTAGGAGTCTCCTTGGAATGGAGAGTGGCAACTGCCTATTTTCTGTTAAAATCACTTAGGACATGACAGAGCACTTTCAAACTGTGCTGTTCCTTCTCTTCTGGCAAGGATAAACAGAATAAAAGGCATTTAATATGATGAGTTTCACAAACCTCTGACTATTCCCACCCCGCATACTGTCTTGCACTACTTTTCAAATCAATATCCTACTACTACTACTACTACTACTCATACTTCGTGCTACCATGATACTTGGCTTAGTAACAGTACTATTAAACCCCAAAAAGTATTTATCACTGTCACATGAAGCAGAGCAGAGGTAGCATTCAGGCAATACACAGGCTCTGTTCAGGCTCTTTGAAAAAGAGGTATTTCCCCCATAGAAATTCTCCAAATTTCCTTTAGGAGAGTATTATGGAAAAGGTTCTAGTTTCTAAAATTAATTCTGTAATAAAAGTAAGAAGACAAGAGGGAAATTTTACATTTCATTTACAAGTCAGTCTCCACCCCAGAATGAGTTCAGATCCCTCAGTTCCGTGGCAGAGGCACGGCCCAAATTCTGTGCCCCCTTCCTTGGGAGACTGCTTCTCGAAGTTTGCAAGAGGTAGCCTTAATATGGCACCTTTGACAGTGATAGCTACTCATATCTGACATTCACAGTGAAGAAGAACCATCTAGTTTATAGATGTTTCTCTAGCAGCTATCTCCTCTATTTTTTTTAAAGGCATGAAATCATGTGATATCACTTCCAGGCTATGATTATGCAACACAATTTTACTTTTTAAATTTTGTATTTGCATGGCAGATCAATTCTGAATTACTTACATTGGGTACTGAAGTGTAAATACAGCTTAGGGCTAACAAGAGAGCATGAGTCAAGATTATTATCCCACCTTATTCCAAAGCAGACAGTCCAATGCCAATCTAAGGCCCAAACCTGCATGTCTGACATCTGCATGTGCAAGACATAGGACCACCCATCATTCAAAAACATACATGTAATTTTTGACATGACTGGAGCCAGAACCATTACATTAAAAAGCTGGTCCCAGAGTTCCCCAGAGAAATGCCAAAGATGGTGACTGCAGAGGTGTCTAATTGACAGATACTGTGGAGAAGTAGAGACAAGTGGTGCTGCATGACAAAATCAAGGAATTCTCTTTAGCCAGCCTTGCCAAGGTACCTCAGCTCTGAGCTCAAAAGGATGAGCTCATTCAGTCTTGGCTGTTTTCTGACAAGCTTGACAATTAGTGCCCACTGATTAGGATGCATATAATGAAATGTTTTTATACTGATATCAAACTGACTATATTCCTGTTACTTACAGGACACTAAAATATCATAACTCTTTCATCTAAATGAAGGAACTATGATGTTTATCAAAGAAGAGCAGTATCTAACCTTTCAATCTAGAAGTTTTTCCTCTGGAAAATGTGGAAAGTCAGGAATGCAATATTAATGCACAAAGAAATATGTTCAGAGCAAAATTTACATATTCATCCTGCATCCTTCATCACAGTAGCACCATGAGCAGGTTCGAGCAGCACTGAAATATGCCTTCTTACACCCATTTACCCCAACCTCTCCTCCCACACAGGATTCTTTCACCTCAATTTAAACAAGATGAACGTGGATCATACTGGCAGCAGATCCATGGCTTGCCTTCCAACAGATATTACAAGATATGCAAAAAACAGCCAAGCCAGTCCATTTGGGCATGTAAACCTGTAACATAAACACAAGCACTCAAGAGTTCAACTCCCTAAAGGTTAATTTAATCATAAGCCTAAGTAATTTTCTAAATTGGGGCCTATGCTGTTTCTTAAAAATCTGAGACATCCTAGGATCCTAAAACAAATGAGTATCTTTCACTTCAGTCGATTTCATGCTGCTAAATATTCCTTTCAACCAGCAGTGAACTAATGCATTGGGATGTGTGCTGCCATACCAACAAAAATGCACCACCATTTCCCTTTTAATGGCATATCAAATATTTTGCTCTGTGTAGACATCAAGATTTACAAGGGGCTTTTTTTAGTTACATTAATAGTAATAGTGCTAAAATCTTAAGAACTAAGTAGCATTATATTTAATTATCCTTCTATAATTACACTGATTAAATACAGCGTAAGGGACCATAAAGATAGATAAAACATTATGGCTAAAAAACTTCTCAAAAATGACCATAAAATTATTATTAAGCCTGAGGTGAGAAAATTAATATCACAAGCATGATTTTATAGGGGTTTTTTATATCACTTCCCCTTCTTAGAGTATCTCATCTGCAGTGGCAGCAGAATTTCCTCCCAGCAGTAATGGAAATGAGAACTAACTATAAAAAATGTTGCAACTTAAAAGGGAGGTCAGTTTAGACCTCCATACCAAGGGAGAGTATTTGTGTGCATGATGCTTCAGGCAGATGCCAAAAAAAAACCGTATTAAAACACCTCTGAGCTCCAAGCACACTGGCTTACACTTGGGTAATATTTGTTTTCCTCATTTTCTTTTCCTTTCTCGTCTTTTACAAACACTCTGTATGTGCAACCATCAGCACAATGTAACAGTCATATCTATTTTCTGAGTAATGATCTAAAAAGAGAGAACCAAGGTTTTTTATACTGGATGACCAATGCTATTATAAGGTTTAAAGAATCCCAAGAAAAGTTCTGACCAAGAACTAATATTAAGGCAAAGAGCTAATACTGGAAATCTGCAATGATTTCAAAAACAGAAAAGACCAGATTGTAAGTTTCAGATTGAGCACAAGAAAAATAAAACAGATTTTTCTGACCTACGTATGGGATAAATCATTTCAAGTAATAATTTTCCTGATTCTTTGAATTATATGTTTAATTAATTTTATTACACATAATTACCAAAATGTATCATAATTATCTGACATATTTCAAGAAATATGGTCTCATTTTACTTAATTATATGATTAATTAACTATGGTAAGTAATTGCTAAACTTCAACAAAATTACATTTCTCCTTTTCTTTCAAAATTCAGAAATCATCCTCAAGTGCTCCTGCCTGTGACTGCTTCCCGCAAACAGCTCTGTGGTCATCAAACATACATTTGTTCTGCAGGAATGAAGTGCACAACCTCCTAGTTCTGTGCTCTTTTACAGTCTTATATTCACTGACTCGTTCTCAGTTCTTAAAAATAGCTACAAATACTTTTTCCATAACGGTTGGCTTTGATACAGACACGCCTGGTTGTCTTAAGAACCATCACGCTCCCTGGAAAGTCTGTTATTACATTTCCCAGCCCACTGCCTTGGTCTGATGCCTGTAATGCATCAAGAACGTGCCCCTGACGATACAGGACTGGCAGCCCTTGACCTGGATCTTGGGTGAAAAGCAGGAACAGCCATAGTGTATCACTCTCCCATGCACGTGGGTTGGCAGAAAGCATCCATACGAGGCCTTAGAGCAGGAATGAATTGAAGACAACCTGCAGTCTCTCAAATTTATCCTAGGGGCCAAACCAGTTACCAGATGCGTCACAAAACTGGCAGATCAGCATCTCTGCTGTGCATCACCACTCCTGCGGTTGCCCTTAGCTGCCAGTCATTATATGAGCCAGGGTGCAACATGGAGGATGTGCGCATGAAGAGAGCTCAGAATTGCGTAACAGAGAAAAATTACTAAATCTTATTGATCCAAAATTAAAATCTAGATGAAAAAGGCGTAACAGCCTATACTGTATCATGGGCCCTGGTAGATATAAATATATATTTGGGGAGTTGTATATCCCAACCAAAAAGTAGCCAAACCAAGAATAACACAGAAGGAAGTTCTTGTAATTCAAGAGCTAGCTAACAATATTCCAAGGACAGGTAATTTGTAACACTTAAAAAGAGCCTTAACTTGTGATATTTTAATACAAACTGATTGCGTGTATTTGTGATGCATTAGGATAATTATTTTACAAAATCATTTCATCTCAACTGAAAATGTGTTAACACATCCAGACCTCAATCAACAAAATGTATTCCTGCATTTTGACTAAAGTAGCAAGTCAGTTACTAAACAAAGCTTTCCTACTTTTCACTAGTTTTATGCCACTATTTAATACCTGGCACACAATCTCTGGATTTGAGTTGCATGCTAGACATTCCTAATCCAACTAGTGCCGCCAAGAATCGAAGCAAAGACTGTCTAATGCAGCAGGATCTTATTATAAGTCAGTCCCAAATGACACTGGAAAAAAAAAATCAGTCTTTTTTATTTTAATCCCCATTTTCCCCTAGATAACAAACTCTGATTCTTTTACAAACTGATGAGGTGCCTATTCTGCAGGCCACGCACTGTAGGCTGACTGGTTAGCAAAATATGGAAATGTGTATAAGAAGCCGAAGTGCCCAGCTGGCTGTGAAGCAAAACAGAAACCAAGGACTGTCCACATCAGTGCCCTGCCAGGTCAGTCACAAAGACTGCTCTGTGTTTAATGTCTCCCTGTGCAAAAATGCCTATCAGCATTTTAACTGGATATCCAACACAATTGTTTTTATGCATTCTTAGAAGTAAGGACATATTTTCCAACGTCCTTGATGAATGATTTCTAAAAAGGTTCTTAATAAAACCTACAGAAAAAAATACTTTGATGATAAAGGATAAATAATGGAAGCCAGTATAACTGACAACCTTATACCAGCCATGGCTAAATATCAAAAAACTGGAGAAAAATCAACTTCACCACAGACCAAGTACAGAAATAGAGAGAGACTGTTTACACAGCGTATATGTCAGAGTTTTTCGCTTATCCTCAAACAGGATCAGCCGCTGGCATTCACAGACACTCCTCCTCTCCCATACCTAGAACTCCCTACTCTCATGCCCAGGCATCAGGGCATGTTTTTTTTCCTATTCCTCCTCCTTCGGAAGTATCAAATTCAGAAAAGCCATCATGCACAGCCCTCTGGAGATGGCTTCATACTGCAAAAGTGACCTCTTCTTCCAAAATTCAGAGATTGCAGAAGTGATTTAGAACTACAGGTGCCTTGCCAAATGTGTGCTGTGGATCTTGAACAGCTGAAAAGCTCTTGGGAAGGTAGAATGATTACAGTATGGCCATTGTAGTATAATTGTCTCTCAAATGCAGAATTCTTTCTCACTGCAGCATATCTGAATCAGTAGTAGACATCACAAACCCCTCCTTAAACATCTCTCCCCATTCTGCCTGTAAAGTGAAAACCAAACTACTTATCAGGAACCTTTTGTTGTTTGTAGTAATTGGAAGTCTAATGGCTATACTGCTCTTTGAGAATGTGGGAAATCTTAGGCACATGTGATGATACTGATGCCAATATACTAAAGTGTATCAGCCTGGGAAAAAGGGAGACCCAGTAATGGAGAAGGGGAAGGCTGCATGCATTTATACATTATAGGACCTCAGTTCAATCATATATTCTCCAAACACTGCTTCTAAATCTTATTTACAAGGCTGGACTGCAGAGTCTGCAGTCACGTTTATCATACCACTGCTCCTATTTTAATGCCTACTCTTTTCTTAATAAGTAAATGATACTGCTGGATTTATTTCTGTTCTGTTTGGGAGTTGTCATTTTTGGTATTTTGTTTCAGTATCTAGACACATGTTCTGTCAGGCAGCATTTTCTGATAAACATATTGTAAAATATTACACATTTGAAAATATGCACACAAAAATAAGAGGGAATAGTGACTGCATGATTATACCCGAGCTCACATCAACATTGACACATAGTATCGTGATCTTCAGGAGAGCAAGAGGTAGGAACACATCCACCAATTTATCTTGTAGCCAAAGATCCCATACCATCTTTCCCAAAAGGGGAAAGGCTTTTCCTGGATTCTTTGGCTTCTTTTCCTGAGAGCCATTGTCAAGAAAGACAACAGATGCTGGTAGACTGACCCTCTGCCACATGCACCCGCCCAGCTGAGGAAGAGCACTTGGACACGCAGTTCAGAGAGTGTGCCCCATCCCTACCAATCAACTCCAACCAGCATTCCTGGCATGCCAGTGTGAGGGAAGACACTTACCTTTGGTAGTAACTTGCCTCCTTTCAGTTTGGGTCATTCACCAGATTTCTGGATGTCCGGTAGCTTGCAAAATCCTTGACAAAGGGCAGCTGTCCCTGTATAGAGCAACCCTACACCCCAACAAATCACCCTGTATCAGACAGGACAGTAAGGCAGCCTGAGCATTTCCTCTAAGGCCAGCACACCAGCCTGCACAAGCACCTGCAGATCAGACACAGCAGGGCAACTGCTAAAGGATGCATCTGACAATTGCATCAGGCTTGCCAACACTGGAAGGCCCATCTAAATCCCACTTTGGAATAACCATTTGGAGGAGACAAAGTGTGAAAAACACATGCCACCCCATAAGGTTTCAGCTTCTCTATTTTGGTACTAGACGTCCTTAAGATCTAAAAGTTATTAGACCTCATCAACAGTAGCAAACAAAGCTCAAATCAAGATTTCTTTCCAAATTTAATGGGCTTTCTAGACCTGTACTCTTGCCTTCCACAATCTTCTAAAACTAGAGAATTTTTTCATATTTTTATGTTCATTAGGGCAAGGGTTTGTGCCTTTCTTACGGAGTGTCCTTGATATCAGCATTTTTTATTTTTTAGTGGAGGTCGTTGGTTGGGGGTTTGTAGTTTTTGACTGAGTTTTTTGTTTTTTTTTTTTTTTTTAAGAATCCTTCTTTCTCCAACTGCTGCACAACTTTAGGGCATCTAATTCTCTTTCCTAAAATAATCATTTGACATGAATATTTCAAAACATATTGAGATAAATGTATGTTTCATTACGGTTAGATCACAATGGAACTTCTACAGAAGTATTTCTGACATAAAATGAACCTCTGTGATTAATGTTAACAAGACATTTCATATAATAATAAGGTACCATAATGGTTTCAATGTTATTTTGAAGTGTTACTAAACCATCAATTGCTCTGAAAACACAGTGAGGTCTTGCAGTAGGATTTAGATTTAAACACACACATTTTATAACACTTAACATATTGCACTATATGAATCACAGTAAATAAGCCCAATGGGAATGTGTACTGAGACACAAAGAAGATCAGCATAAGGAACTAGTTTATCATAAACAATACAAATATTTACTCTATTATTTAATGTGTGCCCAGCATGCCTATCCTTAATGCAGCATTAGCTGACATCAGGCATATGCCATATGCACAAATAATTAATTCAAATTATGTTTTCTTCCAGTGTGTTGTCTCAGAAACGAGCTGAATTAATGCAAAGATATATTCAACAGCAAATACCGAGATGATCTCTCTATGTAACAATGCAGCCATGTTTGTCCTCATGAGCACACAGTTTTTAATGCTCCACCCTCATTGTTATTCCGAGCCGACGGCTGATGGTATGTGAAATATTCCTGAAGTGTTCCTCATATAATCACTGGGTGGCTAACACGGTAATTTTTAAAAACTGACTTGGTTAAACATTTTTTATAAGACAACATTTCAAAGAGCAAAGTCTTCAGAACACATCCACCTTCTTTAAACCAAAAAACCCCTCAAGAATAAATATCCACTAGATTGTCTTCAGCAGTTTTCCAGAGTGCGGGGACAGATCAACTGTCCATATACACCCAGGTGGTGTCCAACAGAGAGACTAGCAGGTTATTTCTAATACAGGCAACATAACCCGTGAAGGCATTCCTGAAAGGGATCACATGGCACCTTTCTGCCATGAATTACTGCACTGCAATATCCTGTTCTCATGCCATTTCAGATGCAATTTGCTTATGAAAAATCATGCTTAGGCCCAAAGTGCTACATGAAAGAAGTTTTAAGCACTTAACTAGTCTTGAAAGGCACGTTTCTGTGTCATTCCTGTAAAATTTTATTCACATCTTCTCTGAGAGCTGCATGTTACTCCTGTGCTTTTCTGTGTGGTGCTACTGCCAGCCCTCCACACCTTCGAGCTTTCCTTTTCTCATCAGCTTTTCAGCTGATCATGGAAAAGAACTGACTGCTGAAAAAGGAATTTCTCCATCCCAAAATTAGCTTGGAGAAATGCCATATACAGCTGTTGGAAAATAGCTTGGCTTTATCACATTGGCAATCCAAGCAATACTGCAATTCAGTCCATTCAGAAAGATTCAAGGAAAGGAAACAGTGAGATAAGATAAAGAGACAGTCTTGTTAAGCATTTGCAATGCCCCTAATGGAATGGACTCCACCTGATGTTTTGTGTGTCACTCAAATTAAGCTAGTAATCACACTTCCTGAAGTTCAGTCCTGCTCATCTTGAAGCTGTTCACGTTCCCCACACAAATGGAATCCCCAATTCAGGCTACATTATTCATTCATTTAAATACACAAATTTGTAACAACATGTTAATTCTCCTGAAGAAGTGAATCCAACAACTTTTCAGTTTCTTGTAGAAACTGGGGAGAGGTTCACTATGGCTCTGTCACGTATCTAGATCTGATTTGGGCCATGAAACATCTGGAGACAGAACCTCACAGACAGGCACTATCTATTTAGGTACCTTAGGATCCTTTCTCTCAACTCCTGTGAGGTGCCCAGAAGTGCTTGCCTTACTCACATCTTTACAATTTTGGCCTTTAGTATTTGTCTGTTTCCAGAGATGTGCTGGGCTTCTTGGCACCAACTCACAGCTCATCAGGGTGGCAGGGCTCCCTGTGGCTGCCCAGGTACAGCCCGGACAAAGGAGGCCAGGATTAGCAACACATCTTTTGCTACAAGAAGAGAACAGACTGATGGCAGGGCAGGCACCGACTGGACGGTGTAGGGAAGACCACATTCTACCCCTATTTTGGCATTACAATATGACATACAAAGAGAAAAGACAAGAGTTGGTTGCATATAGTTCAGCCAGACAGGAACTAAACCAGGCACTATTAATGGTGCTAAGACGTCTACAAACATCTGAGTAGCATAAATAGCAGTATTTGAAACGTGATCATGCCCAAAACCAAATAGATACAGAAAAAAAAAGAAGAAATTCCTTTCTTTACATTTAAAACTGTTTTACATTTTAACGTCCTGATCACAGCATGAAAAACTAAATCAAAAGGAAAACCTTGCATTTTATGACACTGCAGATTAAGCAACCAACACAGTATCATGCCTAAATGAAAACCTGTATTAGAAAGCTCACAGCAGCGCACGAAGACGTACAACACTGTTTTCTGCACACAGTTCGAAAAAACAAATATTAACATAAAAATTTGAAGGTGTACCTAGTTCCCAGGTTTACCATGCTTAGCCCCAAGGTGACATACTTATCCATTTACTGTTTGAAAAAGCTGCCAAGACAACTACAGAAAATTTATTTTAGACTCAGCTTTATTTTACTCTCAAGATAGTAAAGTGAAAACGACCTTTCACGTGAAACCAAAGGCATTGGAAGTACTTTCACATACACTCGCATTCTTGGAGCTACAAGCTGTTTCTTGGTTTTCTTTATTAGTTTATGTTTTGAACCATTATAAAGTATGTTTTACTGATCAAACATGGAATACAAGGTAAGAATCCACAAGCACAAGAACCACTTTACAAAGGCCATCAGAGCGTGAAACTCCTTTTGACAGGTCAGACATGATCTATCCAGCTCCATGATTATAGTGGGACAAGGACTGTGTCTTAAGACCAATAGATACAACTGAGGTTTCCAAGGTAAGCCTTTCTCAAAAACAGTACATGCTTAAGGTGACCAGAAGGTAGTTATATCTGGTTACATATGTAGGTAGTTCTAACATAAATGAGATAAATACGTTAAAGCAAGCAAAACATTTTTTTAACTGAAATATAGGAACTTTACGGTATGAAAACCAACAATAACAATTTTCTTTCACACACAATCAAGCAAGAAGAAGAAATGTGTATGACAGCTTTCCTTATCCAGAGTACAAGGGGTTATCATAGACAACAACAAAAAAAGTCATGCTGAAACTATGAAACATACCTTGACAGTGTCCTTTTAAAGTCATAACTTATTATGGATAATCACCATTCACAAGCATAAATTTGTTTCTGTATAATTCACTGCCCAGTGACATTTGATTGCTTCCTAACAAACCTGTATTTAAGAGGAAAGTCATAAAATTGAAAAAATGGCAATGACTGAGTAATTCATGGCTTGGTGCTCTATTAGCAATTAATAAATTTGCCTAGCAATATCCAGAACGTAGTCATCTGCCACTTTTTATTTATTTCATTTCATTTTCCATATCTTGCATATGCTCTGGGGCAACCACACATAGTGCCTTTACTTTGCTTGCAAAACACTAGTAATTCTCATTGTGCTTCAGTGTTTCAGGCATCGTCCGTACTGCATTATTAAATGCACATGAAATAAATACAGCTTGTAATGTAGTGGAGAGGGTAGTACTTAACAAAGGCCCCTCAACTGTTTCACAAATAGCTATCAATTTCTGATGCTCAATGTGTTCATTTATATTTCATTATCTAGGATGGGATGTTATTTGCTTGGGAGTATTTTGGCTTTAAAAAGCTCCAGAAAGAAGTTCATCAAACTCAAAGGGGAGCTTTTGAATCATATTCATGGCAAGGAGATACAAAATAAATGAATCCTGACAACTTCTCTGTCTTTTGCCACTTAATGAGTAACCCTCCAAGTCAGTGAGAGGCCTGATTGAAGGCAAAAATATTCCAAAATAAAGAGACTCTTGAAGAGATCACTTTACCATCTGAACCTTTCCTCCCCTCACAGCAAGTCAAATACCCAACTGATCCAAACTGAAAGCCAGACAGAGGAGGAAAGGCAGTTTCTTGGAGCAGGCAGGTACTAAGTCACTTAAGGCTTTTCAAGTTGCAGAAAACACACAATACTCTACCATTTCCTGCATTATGCATTTCATAAATGAATTTAACAATAAATTATAATCAGTCTTCAGCAATCAAGGCACTGTCCCAGTAAGAACCATGTATCAGCAGCAATGTCAGCCAAAATGTCATAATGGCCTTCCTCCTTACTTGCCCAAAGGTTCTAAGGGACAATGAAGATACTTCAGCCAGTTTGTATTTCCTAGCATTTGAGGAAAAGGATCAAGATTCTGTTCCTAATCCATCTCTATGCCTGCTTCTGTGAGAGGAGAAGCAACAATTCTGGACCCACAGATGGGATAATCCCTATTTCCCCTTAACTTTCTATGCAGTCTATGCTAATACATCTGATATTGCATTTTATTGTTTCTTTTCTTTCCATGTATGTCTTAATATTGACAGGTATCAGGGTGGTGCGCAGAACTCTTAATAGCAAATATATAAGCTCTGCAACAGCAAAAGCTCAGTATTCAAGCAAAAATAAAGAATGATCAAATAAAACAACCAATTCTGGCATCTGGCTGTGCCCTGGTATCTGCTGGAACGCCCTCATAGAAGGAGCTCTCAATTGCCCTCCTATACATCAATGTCACTTCAACAAAAACAGACTAGTTTATCTATGCTGCCAAGTACAGAATCCCCCACTCAGGTGTTGCAATTTGCCTGACTGTTTTAGGACATTTTATGCAACAGTACTGACAGCAGCACAATTTCCAAACAGTCCAGGGGGGCATTTTCAGGGAGTCAGAGATGGGGTTTGGTTGCAATACGGTTTCGCTCAGAAGGTAAAAATCTGCCCCGTGGCACACTGCTGTAACTCACAGAGAGATGTAATTCCAGTCATTAATTGACTTGCACACGGGTGGCAGATTTCAGTTTAACACCAGCGCCCGCCCTGTAACAATCTATCAGCTTCCTCCAGCACAGTCTCCAGGAGCGGCATCATTCAACTGTGTTGCTACCGTGATGCAGTGGGAAGGTAGGAGCCACCTTGCATTTGAGGTGGTTATCCCAATCCACATGCTTAGCATTTCTTGAGAAATCTACAAAAGCTTCAACGCTTTGATGAAACTTCCTTAAAAAAGAGATCAATAATTCACTATACTGCAAAATTTAATTCAATTCCTGTTGATAACAAGGAGATACAGGACGGTACTACCTGATTTTGTCTGCCACAATTTCTGGTTTTTTAATTTAAATATTCCTACTGGTACTACCTTATTTTGCTTTTTCTCTGGCCTTTGCAGCATGGTTTCTGGCAGTATCTCTCAAGGCAGGCACAAATACCTCACAATTTTAACAGGGCAAGTGAGAGAAAGTTTCCCTAATACCACTCAGTACTAATTTACAAATTTTTTTGCCTTCTTTCTTTCTTATCTTAATCACTGGAAACATGGGAAGTGAAGTTTTATACCAATATTTTCATGCAAATTGTTTTCCAGAAAGTTACCTTAAACTTTATGAGACACTACTTTAGTAAGCAGCATTACCTCAAGTATTTCTCCATTATTTTGCCTGATAACACATAAAAGGGAGAAATACTTTTAATCAAAGTGAAACCAGTCTCAACCTGGAAACTGCAAAAACGTGTCTTTTTCAGTGTCTTCAGCTAACTTAAACTCAATTCTATAGACAATGAAATTGCGGGTGTTACAATATGTAACTGGCAATGGGCATCACTGGATCTGGTAATGGTACAAAACTGAATTACAACTTTCAGGTTTGTACTTTTGAATTCTAACACATTGCAATTGAAGGGGCATCAACAGAAGGTTAACAGCAGTTCATCAGTAACCTTAGAAAACCACAGGAAAATTCAGAAGTTTGGGGGTTGTTGGTTTTGATTTTTACATTTCTTTCTTCCTCTCACCTCAGATTCTACATTTAGTCTTTTGGTGTTAAAATGTTCATTCTCACTGGTTTGGTTTCTGCTGAGAAAATTAGTTTATTACCAGTTCTTCACAATAATTTTTCATGATACTCCTCTGGAGGAGGAGGATAACTTTTAATGTCAGTGTGAATATGATTCTGTATATCTGTAGCACTGAATTTATAGCACACATGTGGAAAATCTTGTAAACTGCCCTTCTCTTGATAGACTGTGCAGTAAACTGTACAGTATTTTAATTAATTTCTTAATTACAAACCTAAAGTGTGGTAGTTGAAATCTCACATGCATGCACAGCTGAGATTGTTGCTTTAGCCTGACTAACACAAGGCAGATCAAGGCAGAAATGCTCAAAATATGGAGAACCAGCTGGAAAGATAGATACTGGCTCTTGCCTGCTTTTATTCACTTCCTATTTTATTCCTTCACTGATAATTACCAGATTACTTTTTCCAAGCCTTATGTTTTAACCTTCTAGAAATCTCAGAAGCCTCAAATACCAGAATAGAGAAATTAGTACCAAACCAGGGACATTCAGTTGACTGAGTTACTTAGCAGCTGTATTTCATGATAAAAACATGATCATTTGTGTATTTGGTGTCACTGATTGATCCAGGTACCTGCCGTCACAGATGCATGTAAAGCAGGACATCCAGGTGCCGCAAGTAGCGAGTCATGCCGAAATTTCCATTTCTGTAATGTGACCACAGAGCTAATACAATTTTCTCTCAGATTTTAGTCATTCGAGTTCCCACTGCTGATCTTTACTCTTGTAAAGTTGCACGCTATGGATTTATCAACCTAAGCCCTCTTACAGTGACAAGACTACTCATAAGACTGGTACAGAAGACCAGTTTATCACTTCAGCCAAGTGTCTGTCTCATGTTATTTTCAACAGCGGCCAGATGTGTTGGCCCTTCGGAAGAAAAGATGGTCTTTCCTCTTTTCCTCTGTGAGCTTTTAACAGTTGCAGGTAAAATATTTCATGAGCTCAATGAAGTTGCTTCAATTATGAAATCCCAACGGATCTCCTAAGTTCCCATCCAATTTTCTCCTGAAATGTAAGGTAGAAAGTATGATTTGGAAGATGTTCTTTCAAAATACTTAGGTTTCTTCCCTGACCTCTCTTGTGCCTAACAGCTTGGACCTAGGCGAATCTCAACCAAAGTATTTCAGGAGGAGAAGAACAGTTCTTGTGCCTGACAGAAGGGCATTCATGTGCGTCTTTACAGCAGCAGTGGCTACAAGCGCTGCATTCGCATGTTCCCCAGGTACCCACACGGAGGTTAGCTACACATGGCACCAGCATGGAGCTAAGCAAAGTCCTGTGCCCTCTGCAGCAAACAGAACTGATGGAGCCTGAAGAGCACAGGCTCTCTCAAGCACTGTTACAAAGATGGATTTTAATATATAGTAATTAGACATGCCAACCACTGTAATACTGAGGGTTAAGGGAACAAGTGACAGCTGCAGAGCCACTCCTGCTAGTGCTTTTCAGGCTGCAGAGGTAGGACTGTGTAGGCAGCAGCACAGACCTGCCACTGACTGCACTGTTCGTGCCCTGCCAGCCTCTGTGTTACCCACCACTCTCCCTGTTGCCAGTCTTTAGCTGCTTTACATCTCCCAGCCACATTTAAAACATGCACCATGCCCTTCCAACCAAGGCCCACTACCTACGCTCTGAGAAGATCTACGACTAGCTTAATACTGCATTTTCAGATGGCTAAAATTAGGCAACAGTCTGCCACTCCCTTCTACTTCTTTACAGCTTTTAATACATTTTATTCTGCTCTTACGTGAAATATATGCCTGCTGTAACAGCTTGCAACCAAAGCAAAAGGACAAGTCACCGAGATTTTGCAGAGAGGAGTTCTGTATGAGTTAAGGAAGAATCAGACTCCTGTAGAGCTGCGGGATGACACCAGGCAGGTGGCTGGGGCTGTTCCACCACAGAGCCATGCAGCGCTCTGGGGCTTGCCCTCGACACGCTGCAGCAGCTGCACATCGTGTGGATGCACAGGTACCTAACACAGCACAACCACACCTATTTTGCTGCATTCAGAGAATTCTGAATCCTGCCTTTAGAGCACGAGCATCCTGTGCAACTCTATGAACAGGTTACTGCCCACAGCACGCTGAGTTTTGTTGGTTTTTCTTTCAAGTATCCTTACTAGTCACTGTCCCTCAAACTCCAATGCTGCTTTGCATTTGATGGTAAGTGTAGCACTGCTGGTTGATACCACAGTAGGATATGCCAGACATACTGGATTTTTAAAAAAATGTTTTAAAAGCAGTAATAATGGTGCAGTCTCCTGAGAATACATTTATTTCTGCAGTATAAAATAAAATTAAATTCTTCAATCTCAAAAACTATTAAAAGGTTGTATTTAAAATGCATGAAGCATTAAAAAGACATCAAAATTAAAATAATCTCATAAATCTCTTCATTTAGAAGACTTATTAGAATACAGATAGAGGCAGAAAACAGCTGCCCTGCAGACTAAAGCAGTAAATTATGACTATTTTAACTTTTTTTTCATTTTCATCATTGAAATTTTCCTCACAGAATTACTGCAGTAGTATAAAAAGACCAACTGCCCCTATATTTAACACGTGAATAGTAAATTATTTTTCAGTGGACTTCACTACAGATAAGCTGTATATTCTTTCAAATGTCAGCAGACTATGGGATCGTTTCCAGACAAAGGAGGTGGGGAATGTTTTCAGAAATCACTATTGCATGCAAAACTATAGAATTAATCAGCAATTCATTCTCTTTGACACAACAGCAGTGGGAAACTGCAGCAATTGTGATCCAGCACTTAAACTCCTCCCACACTCTCTTGGCTATTAATTTTTAACAGAATCCCAAAGTTAGGTATATTTAAGTATTAGCAGGCTGACTTGTGAATTGCTAAGCATAGAACAGCTCCAGGAAGTTTGCTTGTTTAGGGACCTAATCATCATGTTAAGAATGTCCATTCAGTCAAGAGTTAGGCTTCTCTTGAAAGCAAAGAGCCTTCTTCTCATTGGGCAGTGCTGAGATTGGTACAAGAAGATTCAAGGGCAAAAAGGGGAAGAAACGTGAGACAGGAAAATCAATCAGTAATATTCAACTTTTAAAAACTGACAGACAAATTAAATTTTTCTGCAAGTGCCCTCATTCCTCAGACCATCATTTGTCAATCTTGATGATGCCAGAGCATTCCTTGGAGTACAATTAAACATTAATGCTGATTGCTCCTCAAAGCACCTCAATCCAGAGAGAAGGCAAAGAAAAAAACCCGAGGGAATGAGAGTTCACACCATTTATCCTCCATCTTATCAGTTTTCCAGTGGTATGATCTTGGAATATCCAGGCTGTTGATATCCAAGTGGATTACAGAAGGAAATGCTAAGGATGCAGAAAACTAGGGAAATGAACAAGAAGAACAACAAAGCTAGCAAGGGGAAAGGGAGGGAAAGAAGTTAAATCAAGAGGATAAAGAGTGCTCCCACATAGCAATTTGCTGGTTTTGCTTGACTGCAAATTATATCATATGATATTATAAACCACTTTCCTGACAGCAGTGTGCATTACTGTGCACTGTAACTTCCTTCCTGCGTACAAGAGATAAGATTAGTAAATGTTTGCTTTATTAACAACAAGTTGAAATGCTGTTAAACCAACTTAATTGATGGTAGAGTTACAGGGAGTCTGTTTCTTGTTTATATTTTTTCAAAACTTACACCTGCAACAGAAGCTGACTTCTCAAAAAAAAAAAAAAATATCCTCTGTTCTAATTTCTTCCAACACCAGCCCCTGTGTTGCAGTGGGGTGGCTGCAACCTTTCCCTGGGAGACAGCCTTGGCCCGTGGAAGAATCAAGGAGACGATATTTGATAGATGTTTTCAGATTTTATTCCCCCTGGCCGCACATGGCCGGAGCCCGGCAGGGACTCCGACAGCGACTGCTCCCCAGAACAGGTCTGGAACAACCCCCCCGGGGTCCCGTGAACACTCCCTTAAGTACAGGACTCCCGCGGGCTACATTCAAACTCACCAATTGGGGTCTGGATTTTGGGTACACATGACCAGGGAACAGGGACAGAGAAACCCCGTGCCCCACGCATCCACTCATGCTCATCCCCCCCACGGGGGTCACCTCTTCACCCCTGTTCAGATTGTGTGAAGCTCCTTAGCTGTAACTCCAACAAGGATAACAGAAGTGCTGAAGGATAAAAACTCCATGTATTTTATTTACCTTTCTCACTGCTAGACTACCATTATGTTTGGTCAGTGAGTTTCATGTTTTGGGCTTCAAATAAAGCAAGTAGTCAACCAGGAGGCATGGTTTAAAGCCAGAGGGTCAGTGCATCATCAATAAAAAACACTTTTGCCCTTCTTTTACTTTAGCCTAAGGTTAGCTTCCTCATGAGTGGCTCTGGATGCTTCTGTAACCTTCCCCACAAAATGCTTATGCAGAGGAACATTGTGTGTTGTACAGCTGCTTCAGGAAACTGCTGATAATGCCAGGCTTGACTGTACATCACTAAGAACACACCAACTCTCCACTGCAAACCCAGAGAAGAACTCTCCATGGGGAAAAGAAAAACCCTTAATTTAACTGCCAACGTAAACTGTAAAAGATGATGGTGCTGCTCATCTGACACGGTTCTTGTTCCACTTTGTTGGTTCCCTCATCTTACGCCTGAACCAAACTAATCATTGTTATTTACAGCAAATAACACACAATTTAAAAGTTAATCTATTTTTTTAAAAGCTGCAAAGCAAGTCAATTATACAAATCTCTAAGTGTAATTTCCACTTAATATAAATATACCAGATAAATTACAAGCCAGATCTTATTTAGTTAGTAATACCTTGACAAGCAACATTATTAAACCTTTAATTTATTATGTCTTCAATTGATCAGTCTCTTACCTGATTGTTTTGAGAACATAATGATCGGTACACAGTTGTCAAGATTGTCATGTACACAAGACAGCAAAAGCCCAAATGGAATTCAGTCTTTTCTTAATAAAATCCATCAAAACCTATTTTTTATTTACAGACAATAATCATATGCAAGCTAATACAGTCTGAAGAAAGACAGTCAGTAATTATGCTTCCTTACAGCATTTTTTTCTTTTAACAACTTTGACATAATAAATTCTGATGTCTGCTGGAATCATATCAAAATTACAGTCATATGACTGCAGGCTCTATTATGTTAGTCCACATGATGGGGAGGGGGGGAAGCTGACTGGTTCACAAGAAATTTATTTTGATTACATGATATTATTTTACATTTCAATCACATGGTGACCTGCCTGGTATAGTGTCAGACTGAAAGATGAGTTTGTGTTCGGGGCTTCAAATGTTACAAGAAAAAAAAAATCATAGCAGTATTTCTTATGACTTACGAGATGAAGCAGCAGAAATCACTTGATGTAGCAAACTGTAAGTTTGAAGGATTTACACGGCTAGATCCTCTGTAAACCCAGGGTAGCCTCATTCACATCAACAAAAAATACTGCCCAAGAATCTGACGCTCCATCATCTCATACACTACCAAGGTTCTGCAGAAACGAAACTTCAGGGTTAGCAAAATGCCTCCATCCTTCTTTATTATGAAGGAGAAAGCCAGAACTGAATACCAATGCCCAATCCTTAGCATACACTAAAAATGAAATACACTTTTCTTGTGGGCCTGTGAAATCACCTTTTCATCCAGTTGTACACTCAGCTCCAGTGAATGGGAAACCCATCAGAGTTGGAAATAGTCATGGTGGTGAGGGTTCAGCCAGAGAATTCCTTGGCATAAGGAATTACTTTTTAAACTAAAATCTGAAATGCAGCTGTACTGTATAGATAGTACTCTAGGTATACACATTAAAAACCATGCTCTCTCTATATACACACACACAGAGCTACGCACACATACACTTTTATAAAGACCCAGCAAAGTGCAACCTGTAAGACTGAAGGATGGCAGTCCCCATTGTCAGGCTTCAGCTGCAGGAAAGCAGAAGCTGTCTGGGAAAGGGAACATGAAGGTATTTGCTAACATTACAGATCCTTTTTGTAAGGCACAACTGTGCAAACAGTTTAAGGTCTGCACACTGTTAAACCCTTATCCCTGAAGATGCTGTGAGAATTCCAATTAATTTTAGACTTCATTTAGCAACTTGAATACATTAGGCAAGCAATCATCACAACATCCTGCAGAGTGCTTCACACAGCTCTGTATCATATGAAGTGAATGCTCACCCTTAGATACAAGGTGCAAGCACCACTCCAGGTAAACCCATCTTTAGCTGTAAATTAGCAGGGTCTGGAGGTACACACCTAGATTTCACTCAGACTCGGGGGAGAAAATCAGAGGAGTGGGATAGAACAGATCTGTGTTCCCAGTCCAGGCCCCACACTGCCTTCCACCGACTGATTGTTGTGACAGGGGGGTCACTAAGGCTGCTCAGACCAGTGTCTGCTCCTACAGAGAGGCAGCAAGTACAGCCACTGTGGTCTCTGCAAGGCACCTGTGACCAGTCTTTCACACAGAATCAACAGAATGGGTCATTCTGAAGGAAGGACCATGTATCAGCTATGACCTCCAGGGAAATCTGAAGTGGTATGAATTTTCTAGCATATTCTTCTCCTCACTGAGGTTCTCTACTGCATTGCTTGAAACCCCAGCACACATAATCAGCATTTCACCTAACTTGCTACAAGCACATACCCAGCCCAGCTGCTGTGAGCACGACTTTTTTACCTCCATTTTTCTGTCTAACGGGACGTTATACTGCCTGTTGGCTTGACTTTTCTAGTTTTTCTATTTTTAGAAGGAATCATACTAGGAAAAACACACTGGAGGGCCAATCTGGGAAGACAGGAAGATCCCAGATGGTGTTAGTTGTCATAGATTAACTACAGTACCATGACAACTCACAGCAGCTGAGCTGAGGGCCTGCTCCACTCCATTTCATCACATTGAATATTATGTTACGTTTTAATGCGTATTTACAAGATTCACATTTGTCCCCCAGCTTCAACAGTGAAGCTCTGATTTAGCTTAATGCATCTGTGAGACTGAAATTCCTGGTTATCTAAACTCCTAATTGTCTTCTGGTTTAGGACACTCCCATGAGACCCTCAGATAACCACGTTTCCCCTGTATAACACAGCAGTCCTATAACCACATTATAATGCAGTTTTGTCTCACCTATAAAGGTCAGGACCATAATACAATTTAGCAGTGAGGGTAAAATATGATTTACTTCCATCCACAGGCAAGACCAAATCATGTTATAACACTGAGGGTAGGGGAAAAACTATCAGGTTACAGCACAATCCTCCAAAGTCATTTTGCCTGTTACAACCATAAACTCTGCGTTAGCACCTGATAGCAGAGGGAGCACAGTACTTAAGCAGGCTATCTCAGTTCCTGGGAAATATATAACTCTGCACGCTGTTAAGGGAACTCGTTATTTCTACTGCTGATAATGCACAGAGTGGCCAAGACCTCTACAAGCCCCATCTACTAAAATCAATAAAGCCAGAAGAGGCATCAAGGTCACTAATTAATTGTTTATGTATAATATTTCATGATCTCATAACTAGCAACATAAATATTCATTTCACTCCTGGCCCCTCCAGCCAAAACCACTGAGACCTCCTACAGAGCATGTGCCAGAAGACTACAGTGGACCTTCCGAGAGCATTCAGCACTTCATCTGCTTTTAACTGTAGGAGGTCCCACTGGGACAGATAGGCTTAAGCTCCAGACACTCAAACTCCACCTAGGGATCAGATGCAACAAGCAAAACATAGAAATCAATTCCCATGCAGCCTCTCAGCTTTGTCATACCAAGAAATTCACAGTTGTGGTGGAGGTCTAACTGCCTATTCACACCTACCATTCCTCTTCTAAGAGTTTTCAAAGGAATAAGGCAGCAAATTCTGAATCTGAAACTAGTCTAGTCCACTAAACAGTCTTCCGACTGCTTTCACCCAGGTATGAGCCACCATCTTACTTCACGGTCAGTGTGTCAGGCCCCATTCTTGCAGCTTAGTCTGCTTTTTTAGCTCCGCAGTCAATCTGGGACTTCACCTCAGTTGCCTATGCACAGGCATCTATCTGAGAGCATCTCCACAAACCTGGATCCAACGCGCTGTATTTGGGGTGCCTGAACCTTTCCGGGCTAGCAAGTAGAGGCTTTAGCTATCTCAGTTCAGGCAACTGAATGATGCCTTGATGATTTCTTCAAGTATCTAGCTTGTACAGTACAGTTTTGGAATTCTGCAAGTCATTCTAGAGATCTTAACAGAGGAAACACATGACACTGATACTTCTAAGTAGTACTCCACTGATGTGGGAACAAGACTGAAGCAAAGACAAATTAAGTGGAATTTCAAACCTAGATTTCAAAACCAGAAGAAAACTTCATTCTCCATCCTAAGACCTCACTACAATATTTCCCTGGACCTCGAAAAAGTGGCTTATATACAGATTCTAAGATACCCAGTTACCTTAGAATGCACTCAGCTATGTTTAGGTATATATATTAAAAATATCAGCCAAAAATCCAACAAACTTGCTCTTGCTCTTGAACCTCAAAAATCTGTTTGAATGAGTGCTAAAGAACATAACAATGTGGGGAAGAGTCCAGCCACATGGGCAACCACATTCAGTTCAGGAGATTCTAAGTCTACTCTGCTCTCAGTTTCTAATCCTAAGCAACTTAATTAACTTACCTGTGCCTCAGTTTCCTCATCAGTAAATCACAATACCCACTCAGATTTGCACAGCTCTCTAAACACTGGCTGGCTACATTACACTTTCAAACCATACAGACCCCTCCTACAAGACCTGCCGAGATCACAGGGACCATGAAACTAAATAGATGTGCATGGGGCTGCTTGGGCTCCTCAGGGTGTGCAGAAACAGCTCTTCATTTTCAATTTTGTTTTAAAAAGCTTGCTTGTTCCCTTACAGTACTTATTTGTAGCTGCTTAGTATTCATTCTAAAATACATAAAACAACAGAGTCAGAAAGATCTCAACAAAATTTACTTGAGATGTAATTCTAACAAAGTTCTTCCTACATGCAAAAAAGTAACTGGCAGTGAATGTTTGGTAACTTTGACACGAAAAAAAGGGGAGAGATAAAATGCTTTTATGCAAATTTGATTTCCCTATAATAATCTAGAGCTATTCTGCTAGAAGGAATTATCTCCGCAGGCTGGCAGCTGCAGTAGGCAGTGAATTAAAAATGGCTCTGTATATGGGAAAATCTGTTCTATAATCAGTGCTATTCTTAGAGAGGACATCAATCTCACCAGCTCCCACGATGCTCTCTTCGTGTGAATGACATACCACTATGATGTAGAAACTCCCATTACATCACTGGCATTGATTTCCTGAGCACAAGGAATACGCCACTAACACGAAGGGAACTTTTTTGAGGAGTGACTGTATGATTTTTTATTTTCCATTTAAAAATCTGCAGCAGTGACCTTATAAAAAAAACTCAACAATCATTCATGCAACTGGACTTTACCTGCACATTCTCACTGCAAGGCTCCAGCTTCTGCTTGCTGTTCTTATACCAGTAAGCTCCATTCACAGGTCAAAAAACATCGACAGCAGATATTGCATGTGTTTTCTTTGAACATTAAAAAGGCACATGCCAGAGGAAAGTATTTTACAAAGTAAGCACCTGCTGCAGTTCTACACATAGAATGCCACTAATGATGCAGCTGTGTGACCACCAAAAAAAACCACAACATGCATCTATGCCTTGCAGATCGTATTTCAGCCTTAGCCTGCGAGCTGAGTGTAGGACCCAGTCTCACTGTCAAATCAAAGGGAGTTATATTGTAAATAAATAAAACCTCCTGTGCACAAAACGATGATTCCCAGCTACATCTGACTCTAGTGTTTCCTCAGTAATCTTTGTCCTCATGCTTTACACGTACAGTAATCCTTCTTCTACTATGTCACATGGACTGTAAACTATCTCAGCTTGAGTGATGGATTTGAAAATTAAACAACCTAGGGGGCTCACTGTTTTTAAAAATCATTTTATGTATCATTTTATAATAACTTTAGGTAACCTGACATGAATGCTAAGCCACTGGATCTATTAATTCAAGATTTACTCTCCTGTGTTACAGTTTCCCCTGACAAACTGACTTGCAGAAATGTACAAACTGCACTGAAAAAAAGCTAAACACAAAATATATTGAAAAAATGCCAAATAACCTCTCCAGTTCATGGGACTTCTTCAGATATTCATGTCTTGTGGCACTTTCATGAGGCACAGAAGTTTCCAAAACAGATAGTGCTTTTTCTTCGAAGGATGGAATTTCCTCAAAGATAGTAAAGTGAGATAGTACACTTTAACCAGAGAAATGGAATTTGATGTTGCTAATTAGCACTAGAAGTCTTTAAAAACCATGCCCCTCCTTTTCTTACATCATGGAACTGTGTTTGCATCACCTAAACACATCACTCTTCTGCTGGACTGATATCCTGAGAGTTATTCCATTGCGTTCTCCTGGGGGTTTGTCATTATGACAGCCTGGGCTCTCTGCCAATACAGGCACATGTCCCTCCATCCCTTAATGGTCAGATGCCACAAAAAGGCAGGCTTTTCCTGTTCTGCAGGGATAATACTGAACACACTGCACTTCCCTGGGAACGCCACGCCTGACAACTCTGTGGGGTTAATCTAAAAAACAGCTGCATCCATTTTGTTCATTTCTCTCTGTAGATAAACTGCAAACTGCATTTGAAAATAAAATAAGTTATTTCTAACCTTTCAGCTGGCAGCCAGTATCTTGGTAAAAAAGGACATAATTTATGACACTGATGATGTGTGGCTGCTTTCCAGAGACTCTAAAGCAGTTTCCAGCCTGCTTTAATGCTAATTTAACAATCAAAGAGTTTCACTATTTAAATAAATGTTAAATAAAATGCAAGGTTTTGAGTGAAGTTGGTCCCTGGACTGTTATCTCAAACTCGGTGGTTCCTAGCCACTCTTGCAACACCGAAGTAGCAGCAGTATTTTATTCCCTATGCTTGGAACACTACACTCCTCTTTCCTTCTGACCTGTAGGTCCCTAAATGGGGAAAAAACCCTCTGTGCAAGAGAGGAAGCCAAGTGTCACATCTAAAGTCAGGTTAGTCAGGAAAGAGGGAGAAGGACTTGCTCATGTGGAAGAAGTAAGAGATTCTGTTTGAATTTGCTGATTCCAAAGGATCCAAAGCAGGCTGGAGGAATCCAGATGTTCCTTTTCTACTTTTTCAAAGTCCAGCCCCAAATGAAAAGCTTTTACAGGATCCATGCTCCTTTAACTACCCTACCCTGATTTACACTATTTAAAATACCTGCAACAAAGCTTGTCTACTTACAAACAGGGCAGAAGATTTTAACATCTCTGGCCTACTAACCTGAAGTCTGCTCTTCACCAGGCTTGGAAGCTGGGGCCCAAAACTGAGGTCCACAGCATATAAAACTCATTCTTTGCTTACAGTATTGCCCCAAACCTACAGCTGCTATGGAAGGTTGAGACAGAGAATGAGGTCATTAAACTGTAACATCTTGAAAAAAGATATAGGTGATCCCCTTTCCAGATAAAGCATGACTGTGCAGCTTATCTGCAGCTTCCAAGTTATAGGGCTGTAAGCATCTCACCTGTGACTCCAGTATAGGGCTCTGTGCTGCTGCAAGGGCCACTGAGCAACCAACACCCCTGGCTGTGGAAGGAAGTCAGGCTGGGAAAGAGAAATGAAGCCAGTTTTGATGTTTCTGATGATAGGCATCTTACGGCTTCTGATCAGCCATATGAAGATTGTAGTAGAGCAGCTCCCAGAATGGGCATCCCTCCATCACACAGGACAGCAGCTGGCTTTACCACAGTGACATGCGTGGCCACACCACGATCGCCTTTGAGTTTAAACTACATCCATACGACAGAAGTTGTTTCTCTATACATCCTCTGAAAGGCAGCCTAACCAATATCGACCTTCTGTCATTGCAGCATTTTATTTCCATGTCAAATCCATTCTTCCTCTAACAGGATTTTAGCCCATGCAGAACAGGCCAATCCAAATTTCAGTGGGCCAAAATTCAGTGGTGATGGATAGTGTCTATACAATTTGTAACTTAGTAAGACCTTAGATACTACGGTTTAATTAAGAGAGGATCTGTCAGCCTGAATTAATTGGATACAACATAATACTTTTATTTCCAAATATGTCTAGGGGAAATGCAGCCCCCCCTTCTAGTTTGCACTGGGATCCCGGTAGCAATCCATTAGCTGTCAAATGGAGACATGCTGAGCTACCTATCCAGCACTTTGAGTTAACTAACTTCTGTCACCTACATCCTTACTGCTTGAGGATGCATCTCTACACACAAATAGCATGATTACCACAATCCTGTGACTGTCCAGTCCTGTGATGTTAACGATAATATGTTTTTTGTTCCTCAGCTCTGAAAAGGTACCTAGCCAAGAGAATTCAATTTGTTGTACCTTTTAGGTCATCACCAGAACGGACTTCTAAATCAAATCAGTTACCTCTATGCAAGTCCAAAATGGGTTGAATGGACCTGTCTGCTCAACCACCTCACTAACAGGGACGAAACGTTAAAAAGTACAAGCCCAAGGTTCATTTATTAAATTCAAAAAAATATTCTTGTGATTGAAGTAGCTGTTCTACACTACTCATTGGGATAATAAATAAGAAACACAGCTCTGTTTACAGAGCATTACTTTCCTGAAGACAAACACCACAAATACGATTAAAATTTTAGCCACACTGTATTTTCAGTCTTTTCCATTCTATGAGGATACTGCCTGAGATTTTTCTACTCAAAAGCACAGGAAAAGTAGAGAGGTCACACACCAGCACACCACCTAAGATTATCTGGAGGTGATGTCATGATACCAATACAAAGCCTTAGGTCTCACATAATAGACAGTCCACAAAAATTGACCTAGTAACTCCTGCACAAAGGCTGTACCTCCTAAGCTACTTGAAGAGTATCTTTTAGAAAAACAGTCTACCTTCATTTAAAGATGTCTGCTGACAAAGAAGTTGCTACACCATGAAGCTGCAATGTAAAAATATGGCACAAGTAGTTACAGTATTTTAACCTCAGTTACTGGATATTAAGAGCTACATGTTTATTTCCAGAATGAAAGATTTCCTGGTCAAAAAATTCCCCTTAAGGAAGGAAGGGCGGACCTGAAGAAAATACCTTCTAAATACACAGATGGAGTGACATCCACACCAACATCGCTTTTTTGTAGGTTACTGAAGCTATTTTTAAGCTTTTAATTTAATATAAGCAGCACCAATGTCCAACTTCTGTACTCACTTTTGTCACTGGTACTTCTCAAATAAATTCCAGTCTAAATGTAGGCATGAAAGCATATTGCAAGTGTTGGCCCTGTGTTTTCCCCTTCACTGCTCACCTTTGGCAGTAAAGAGAGCAAGCTTCAGATGAAGCACCCTTCATCTATAAAGTTCTAGTAAAGTTCTCATCCAGTTCTTCCAGTGAGTGGCTACAGATAAAAGGCATCCCTTTGCTGATAAATACAATGCAGATGAGCAATCTGCTTCCTCTCCTCTGTGTTAAGGCTTCAGTAGTTCAAAAACCGCAGACCACAGTTGGCTCACACCAATCCAGCTAAAAAAGGCTTGACAGTGTCCCCCTCTCAACTCTATACTTAATGTATAAATGACATGAGAAAACGCTTCGTAATCCAGCTGCTGTTTGTCTCAAAGTTCATGACTGTATAATCTGAAGTGGCACTCTACAAACCAACTTTACAAGTCTTTGCCACCTACAGCTATTTAACACTCACAGCCCAAAAAATGCACAGGCGGCCGTTTCACCGTGGAGGAACAGTGACATCTAGTGCCCGGTGCCTCGGCGGGCTCTGCTCGCCAGCTGCGTGGGGACAACAGTGAATTGTGACAACATCTGGGCACCAAGTGCCCCTCCGGCAGCACATCACCGTTGCTCCAAGAAACTTCTCCCTGTGACATCCCGCGTGCCTTCACGTTCAGGGTGAAAGACGAAGGAAGGAGACATTATCTAGATGCAAGGATCCGCAGGAATCAGGAGCAGCACAAGAGAGGCAGCCTGGTAGAAAAACAGGTCTTGGAACTCAGCAATTTACAGACCCGCATCTTTCAACAGTGTAGTGATATCTGGATAACATATCTTTAAAAACACAAAGGTTACAAAGGAACCTTGGTATTTTATATTTGTATGAAGTGCTCAATCTATATTTCATGTTGGAAATGTCACCAATTTTTGTGACTGAATTACACCCTTGGACTTTACAGAAGACTGCGTATTGCACCACTGTGTGTATGCTCAGCTCTCCAAAATTACAAGGTGACAATAATTTGCTGAAAACCAGCAATCCTTTATATTAAAATAGAGTCTTTCAATAAAATTATACACCTTTGAATAGGATCTGTACCATAGTTAATTATGCTATATTAAAAAAAGGTTAAGATATGATATGCAGTCTTTTTAATTAAAGTTTAACATACATTAACATTTCTAGATGAAAACCTGCCATTCTGAGCACAGTTTTAAATTCTGCTTTGATTTTTTTTTCCAGAGCACTGAAGCTATCATATAACTGAAAAAAAGGACTAACAATGTCAGATTCTTTGGTAATTAATTTTGTGTCCTACTGCAGACATATGAAATTCTATCAGCATTATCTTGACAGGCATGTCAACTCTTCTGAAAAATTCCTATCCATTATTTTATAGGCTTTATTACAATTTTGCATTTTTATTAGATATGCAAGCTGTACAATACAAGTTTCACTTTATGAAATTAAACATAATAGAAAGTTAGTTATTAGTGCCAGGAAATAACAACAGCATTGCCAGTATAAAAGGAACATAAACTGCAAGATAATTGGGTCAGATTTTCCACTGTATCTTTATTGCATCAGATCTCTAACACTCTACTGCACAATTGTTACCTTCTGTGCAGCTTTGCAATTCATATTATATGAATTACAAGTGTTTGAGACGTATCATAACTTCCATAATATTGCCAAAAAAAATTGGAAACCACAAGGAGTAAGAAAAATAAAAGAATAAAAATGTCTTATCATTTGTAAATTATTAAGTAGGCATTCCTGCTATCCTAATACATGGTACTAGGTATTACAGCAATCTAACCAAAATTGGTCAGCAGGACTGAAAGTGTATCTTTAGTTTGATCATTACAGTAAGGAAAAAATATAATAACTC
>VYZQ01000959.1:7702-49443 GCA_013400655.1 Mystacornis crossleyi
TTGTTTGCAATCTATCACAAATACCAGGTCTCATTGGGATTTTTCATTGGGTATCTAACTGCATCATGTAAAACCTGAGTGGATTTACCTTAATTAGGGCTCTTCCTTTTCCTGATATCTCTCCTCTTTTAATTCATACTTTCCGATAATTTTTGAAAGATATTAGGTCTTCCCCATGTTCCCTCTCTGTATGTGTCTTTCCCAGCATCCTGGCTCTTTTGCATCTTTCTGAACTCCAGATATTTGTGTTTTCTGGAGCCTCTGCTATGGCTCCCATATTTCCATAACTCTGCAGCTCCTTCCTCACTTTTCTCTTTCTGCTGACTGGCAAGCTGTATGTCCACACTTGCCACTCTTCTGCATTCAAGATAGGTGGTGTCCTCTTTTGCATTGTGTGGGAGCGAGTTGAAAGGTACTGGAGGATGGGAGAAATGGACATTTTGCTCTCAGCTCCAGGATTCTGTCACAAAATTTAGCTATCAGCTGGAGCAATTGTATAGAAGTCCCATTACAGCCTTGCATCTCTTGGCAACAATGTGCTCAGCCCAGATGGAATCATGGAAAGCTTGACTGACCAGGTGTAAACCGCAGTCTTTGAAAGGTTCACAATTCAACCACAATAGAGGGAAGTTTTCAGAGACAGAAAATAATGTGCATCACATCATGGACATTGCCTAGACATTCTCAGAAAAGGCCGTGCTGTTGCAGCTAAAAGCTTCCCCAAACAGTTCATCCTAAGAAAGACAAATGAAAGTCTGACAAGAGATATAAAATAGCTTCAAATCCGAACCTAACAGTGAACAATACCTCAGATGACAGTTTTATGAGACTAGTAGAATATAATTTTTTTCCCATTAGATATGCTCAGTCCTGCTCATAGCAGCCAGTACATTTTAACCAGTTATGGAACTTCGCAGTCAAAGAATTCAAGGAACTGTTGTAGAGTAAAGTAAAAAAAAATTTTCTAAGTCTATATTTCATTGACCTAATGTCTTGGATTCATAATACTGTTATGTCAAACAAGCAATAATTCCATTATTATTTTTATTATCATTACAATGAACTTTTTTCTCATCCCGTTGTTCTGATCATTATAAATTTTTCTCTTTTGTCAGGCTTTCACATTCAAGATCCAATTTGGCATCAAAAATCCTCTCCATCTCCTTGCTATTGCTACTGACTGGTGTTCTTGAGTTTTTCTTCCCTCCCCTTTGAGTCTTTCTAGAACCTGGAGAGATATGTGATTTTTGGCCACTTTTGATCCCTCAGTATACAATAGTGTTATTATATGCTTGCCATGCTGATATAAGAAACTGCTAAATAATAGTTTGCAAGTGACACTTTCTGTTTAAGTATTTATTCACACTGATTTACAGGAGCTAAGAGTATAATGCATTATATTTTGGAGTGATCAGTGCACATGTGGAAGGCATAAGTCTTCCTGGTTTTATTGTGCAAAAGAAGTTCACATTCAAAAGAAATAAAGAATAAGATTAAGTTGAAAATAAACTTCCATAAAGAAATAAACTATCTTAAAATGCAGCAAAAAAAAAATACTAATAAGGAATTTGAGAATAATATGAAAAATGCATTTGTGAGATAGCTGATAAGCTTTTTTCTATATTACAGGTTAATGATAAGACCATATTTAATGCAAAAAATAAGCAGTGCTCATTAGCAGGCATGGTTTAAACCATTTTGATATCATCAGTTAACTCTTCATATAGGTGGGGAAGCGTGCCAAGATGAGGGTGCAAGTAACACTTCCAAACAAGTAGAGGCACAAAGGGGTTTGAGATGATATCCCTAATGAAACCCAGAGCTGCAGCACTGTGAGAAAATTAAAGCTTGGGCCAAGAATCAAAGAGAAACTCAAAATGCTTCAGAAGGCTTTTTATAGTCTAGGATCAAGGAGGTTTCAGCTTTTAGTGTGGAAAGGGCTAATAATGATCTGCTAATCTATGTGCAGCATTTATATTGTTTTCCTTGTAATTTCTAACAGTCTATCAAAGCCTCCAAGTAAGGGTTTGCATGTTGGGAATCAGATGTGGCTATAGGTCCAGTGCATATAGCACAACATTGGCTTATGTGATGTTCAGGGGGATGTGGAATGCTTTTAGGACTGTCTAAAGGTTAAAGACTTTAAATGCTGCTACTCACTTCAGTCACATTCTGGGAACAGAGGGTAGACAGAGAGCAGAACAGAAGCACCTGGAGTGTATTTGCCCCAAAATAAGTCTTCAGCAAGCAGCTAAATAGACACCAGATCTATAGAATTTTTCACTTTGTCCTAAACTTTTAAATAAACTTCCAAAACAGTCAAGATGACAGAAATCAGAGAATCTTGAATTTTTTTTTTTTAATTTGTGCTTATCAGAATAATAAAAGTTTCTGGTTCTTACACCTTTTAAATTTTTGATGCATTTCAGTCCAATAGACACTCTTTATATCCTTACATATGCAACTTTCTCTAAAGCCGGTAAAGTTTTGACCCAAATAAAAACAATATTTTTATGTTTATTTCTGTTTTGCAGGCCTCTGCCTCCAGTTTTAACAGCAACCCTCAAAGCTTTTAATTTTCTGGAGAATCTCTGCTGGTAGATTATAAGCGCTCAAATATCTCAAGGAAAATATAGAGGAATAATCTATGAGAAGTGGGAAACAGACAGTTATTTGGGTTACAAATCAGTGAGATACATAGGACCCAATACAGTAAGTTTTCATTGTTAGTTTTTCAGCCCACACACAGTAAGCATCCATATTTTTGTAAAGTAAATTCTAAAGGTAGAGGCCTAATGTATTTAATTTTCTGTTGTTTCTAACTAGTGGTTTTCGTGGTCGATCACTTCAAATTATTCATGACAGCCGTTTTGTAATACATGCTGAAAATCCTTGCTATTTCTGTGTGGCACTTCAATGAAATTTACATATCCACAGAAAATGATAACATAAAAAAAAATATCCTCCAATATGTTTGACCACATTCATTGCTACATAAATGATTGCAAACTTCATATAGGTATGCATTTGTGAGTAAATACCACTGAGTGTACTGAAAGACCCTACTATCATTCAAATAATTTTGAATCTGGGTTAAAGATGTAAAAGATCTATGAATTTTCATGAAAGCAGGTTACCAGGCAGAAGACAGAGAGGCTATAATAATTTCCCTCCTACAGAAAAAGAAAATGTAATCTATAATGTTCTCAGACATTGAAAAAGTCACATTGGAAGTGGAAATGAGGGACAGAGTTGAGGAGGGAGGGAGAAAAGTAGGAAGCAAATGAAAAAGTAAGAGAGGTTCTGACCATCTTATTTACTTGAGAATTAACTTATTAGACACCAAAAAATCCAGTAATTTTGACTGAGGACTGGATTCTCTACTGTTTAAAACTACACAAATATTCTTTTTTCAGACCACGAAGTGGGATATTCTCTCTCCATGTGGCTTGTCCGCTTTCTCATAATGGTTGAGCTCACATTTATTTTAATTCATTTAAAATGTCTATCAATCATGAAACAGAAATTCACTGGAAACATTCAGACAGATATATGAATTTCCAATGCTTTTCACACTTGTCAAGTCATTCTATCTTAACCTGGCTTGTCAATTATTTACTTTCAGATTTTACAGCCATATTTAGAGACAGATTGTAGAACTCATCAAGTGAAATGTGGCCTGTGCTTAGGTCTATTGGAGATTACTGCTGACTTCAAAGCAGGAATTTGCCCATATTGTTCCCATTCACACTCTGGAATGTCATGTTTACTGGATGAAATACCATGTGTATTGGCTTTGATTTCCTATTCAAATCACAAATGGTAGGACATGTTCTGTTAGCAAAAGAATTCCTATCCAAGCAAGGCCAAATAACCTGCTGCAGCAGTTGAACTATTAGAAGAGAGAACACAAAACTTTTATATTAGAAAATAATCAAGCCACTTAAACTAGCATATATTTTAATAAAAAAAATAATTTTTTTTACTAGGCAAGCTCTTATCTAAATTTTTTTTACTGTAGACTACACAGGTAAGAAGACCTAAATAATTTCGTGTTTTGTGATATATCAGGTAGGCATGGTGAAAGTGATCTTCTTTGATTAAGTAACTAAATGCTTCCTAAGAATTTGATGAATATTGATGTGATTTGCAGTGGGATACAGGGACTCTCTAGTGCCGTAATAACCTGGGACCAATTTCTTGTTGGCGTGATAGAACAACGTGGCAGTGGTAGAAAACCACCTCCTACAAAACAGAAACTAAGCTTAGGTCTACACTCATGTCCCAGCTGAAAACAGGACCAGAAGCACAAATACCAAAGGAATAAAATTTCCAAGAAAACTCCCTGGAGACAGAAGGAAACCATGCTGTCATTGCTGAATTGAGAACAAATGAACATAGAATGATACTCCCTAAAGAGTATTTGGAATTTCCTGGAGTCTCCCACTTCCTAGGTTCTGTGGAAATTTGAGGAAGAGAAGACAGGTTTAAAGATTTTATTGTCCTAAAATGTGTTTTCTATTAAAAGCTTTCCAAAATGGTTTATTACACATATTGTTTGAGGCACTAAAAAAAGTTGATGCCACATAGTAGGAAATATGGGGAATTTCATCACATAAGTAGTGAATTAAGGTAAGGGCAAGAAAGATGTCACTTTAGTGATGGTCTATTCTATTTGAAGGAATAGAAAAGCCCCCTAAATACCTTTGAATACTACAAAAGGAGAAAAAGTGAATCCTGGACTACATTTATACTAAAAGTTAAACCTGCTGTATCCATGTATAAAACACCTTCTGTATTAGGATAATTAATTAGCACGAAGAAATTGAGAGAAAAAAGTGTTATCACATCAGGTTCTATAAATAAAAGCAAGAATATGTTCTCACTTTACTACAGAAAAGACAAGCCATAATTGGCACTGTGCTAGTTCTTTCTTCTGTGGTAAGGAAAAGGTGAACTAACTGCTCTTCTTTTTGTCATTCAGCATGTTTTTGGTGTAAAAGGACTTATCTTTAAAATAAAGAAATTATCAGCAGAAGTGCATGTTAGGTAACAGTCTGGCTCACAGCAATCCTTAGTACAAGCAGGAGTTTAATGGAATGAGCAGTCTTTGTCACATGTTAAAAATGTTTTCTACATGAGCAGGAAATGCCACTGTGCTTAAAAGTAAATAAAGTATTATTTTGAAGGATGAGTATGCAGGACCTTGAAGCAAATAAGCATGAGCAGCTTGGGCTTGGTGCTGAAACTCCTCAGGGCCCAAGGGTACCCTAAAATGCAGCTGTTGTGGCACAGGCACAGAACTGCTGCAAGAAACTGGCAGGTTTAGAGCCCCTGCCTCACCTTCCCTCCTGTGCAGCACCCTTATTTCTGCCACCTGCCACCTCTTCTACGTTTACTAAAGAGAGCAGGCAACAAGTAGCACACATGGCCAAGTGCTTAAGGTTTTGGTTTTATCAGTTATAGTACCAGAATACTTCCACGGAGATCAGAGAGAATCTCTGGTATTACTCTCACTGTGAGTAGGTAGGCACTCAGAGCTGTTAAATAACAGGCTGTATAAGCATTTTATGCTGATGATTAAATGTAAAAACACCTTAACCTTGATACACAGGATATGCCCCACAGCATAAAAGAAATTTCATAGAAGATCATAAGACACTGTATTGCATGTAGTTATTTAATATTTAGGGAAAAAAGAAAATAACAGGAAAAATTGCACTCTACTTTGAGTTGGATAAACAGTAATCGTTTTCCTGATGTTTTTTCTTGTACACGTGCCATAAATTCCAATTTTTATTTGGCACCTTCTTCCCATCCTTCCACACAGCAACCTTATTGACAGAGTTCATCCACAAGAAAGAAATTCTAATCTGAAATTAATAATTTTTGTTTAATTCTCTATGTATCCTGTTTAATATCTCATTCTTTTAACACATTCAATAGTAAAAAAATGAAAATTGTATATAAACTCTTTCTATAGTGGAAGACTTAATTTAGAGCTGCTAATAGGACTAGGTTCTGATGTTTTTAGTCAGTAAAAATGAAATAAATTTCAAGTGAAGTTGTAGCTTAAAGAACTGAGAAGTAGAAACTACCAGTTAAACACAAAGCTTTTGCATTAAGTGCTGAAATACCTCATGTTCAACTCCTTCTTCTTTCCTGTTGCACTAAGTATAATGCCATGAAAGGAAAATGAAAGAGGAATAATGTTTTGGCACTTAAAATCATAACACTATTAACTACAGATGAGCTTAAATTTATTTCTTAAAAATGTGTCTTTTCAAAGGACACCTACTTCTTGCTTAATAATTCCAAGAGCAGGCATCTATACCCCCCAAAAGAGATTTTATTGTAAGTTGTTCTACTGTATGCTCTGAAAAATACTACTGTCTATAAAAATACATGTTTAATAAACATATTTCCCCTTTGAGCAATTCAAGTCAAATTCCTAGGGATCAGATGCACTGTGCTCCAAATTTGTCTGAAAAAAGTTCCCTTCCCATTCTTGCTCCATAATGATCTATTGAGTATTAAACAGGAATTGTGTAAATGTATCAGTTTTAGGGTGAACTTTGTCATCATTCTGAAAAAGAAATTGTCTCAGATACATGAATGTACTTAGGAATATAACTGCCCTTGGAAACAGTAGGAGTAAATGATGTAATAACTTTTTGGTACCTTTGGTACCTTTACCTGCTAAGATATATTTATATGTTATATTTACCTCAATAACATTGTTGATCTTGGTTGGCTGTTGATTTGTTTTAATTAAAAAGACACAGCAGGAAATTGGAATGTTCTTGACACAGTAAGGAATCTCCTGCCTTTTGTTAGAAGATGTTTACACTGTCTTTCCTATATAGTGACACTCAATACTGCAAATAGCAGAGCAAATGGCAGAATACAGGATTTCCTGAGCTGGTCAGCTAGCAGGGCTCTGTGGGCAAGTACGGCAAACATTGCTGTTGTTTTCCCTTCTACTTCTGACAAGTGAAAAAATCAATTTTCAAGTTCTAAGTCTTGAATTGTTACAATATTTTTCCAATTTTTTTTTCTTGAGGGAAGGATAATCAAACTTGTTTGGAGTGTCATAATGAAAACTTCAGAGAAACTAAGAATGTAAAAAGCCAGAAAAGCCTTGGAAAAAAGCCTTCCTACCTAAAATATTTCCACTGAAACAGAAGAATCAGTAAGCCCCATAATTGAAATAACTTCTTGCCCTCTAGAGAGGGTGATTCCTGCAGGTCAAAACAGGGGTTATGGGTAGGTCAGCTGAGATAGCCATTACTGCAGCTATCTGCACAGTGTTTAGGCTTTAAGTAAACCAGAGATGTTATAATGTGGAACTGCTGGTTCTTGGTTGGCTTTCCTAAGGTCATTAAGAAAAAGACAGCTTATTAAGCCTGAAATCATTAATGAAAAACATTAAAACCTGTCTCTAAACAGAAGTTGTATCAGGGTAAGTAAAACTGGTTTTGGTATTCTAGTTAGAGTGTGACAAACCTGTTTAGACACTATTACCATTCAGAGCCATTATTTAACTACTTTCTTGACTCAGCCACTGTTGTTTTTTATTTCTATCATATTCCACTTGATATATACATTATCATACTATATTCAAGCCAGTTTGGGTTTTCAGGTATGAAATTAATTAATTGAAAGCACAAATATTTGTGTTATGAAAATAAATGGTCACTAAAGTAAAAGTAAGATTGATTGACTAGAACTTCCATATATGTTGTACAATCTAGTGTGAATGCTCCTAAACCCCAAACATAATACTTTGATTTTTTTGTATAAAAAAATTAAAATAAATTAAGTTATTATTTTTGGCACACCCTCTTTCAATAAAACTATTTCCATATTGTGCTATAAAGAGAATTTAAAATTGGAGAAAATAGTGAGGTTTTTTGTTTGTTTGGTTGGTTTTTTCATGCTCAGCTCTGAGAAGTAGGCAATGAAATTGTTTGTTATATGTAACAGTTACAGTTGGGAAGCGTTTTCTTCTAGAAACAATCTGTTGCAAATTTTGAGAACTCAGTGCATTATTTTTTAATGTGAAATACGTTCACACCTTAATTTCTGATGAGATGGATACACCACTCTGCCTTCTGAATTTCATGAATGAAACCACAATTATGCTCCTAACAGGAGCTGCAGAATACTCTAAACGGTGCCTGACCTGGACATTTGGAGAAACATAGCTCCAGGATAAATGAAAGCATGCCCCAGCATGTAAGTAAATAGTCAGCCTGGAAGAAGAACGTGGATCCATGTCTTTGTTCTGAAGTTTAGCTTACCTCAGTGCTGAATACGTTCCCAACCCAGACAGACCTATGCTCCTGTTATCATGTGTCTTGGCTTTTCTATTTTGATGAGTTATCAGAACTCTCTTTTATATAGCAACTGTCAGCGTCAGTTCTCTTGAGCTAATGGCTTGTTTACTATATATCACAAAAGCTGCTACCATGAAAATACAAAATAACAACCTCCAAGAATCAATAATACTATCAGGACCCTTGAAACCCTTTGGTTCCCTGCTATTTTAGGGTTAACCTGCAGAACTGACTGTATCCTTTTAAGGAACTTGCTGTTCCTTGATGGGGAATCCGTTTCTGACTCTTAACTTGCTGTCTCTTTTCTTAATCAGATAAACTGGTCTGAAACCCAAGCCAATCTATCTTTCCTGTGGATTAAATTATGATTTTCTTTGGTGTGATCAGTCAAAGATGTATAGAAGAGTGAATAGATATGCCCACATAGCACTCTCTAGAGCCACACAGGGAAATCCACAGGCAAGCTCTAGTTTGTCTGTTATATGTGTCTGAATGTCATTTAAAAAGAATTTCACCAATTTAATCAATTTCAAGTATATTTCATCAGTTCAGTTATGATTCAGCTTTTCTCCGTCTGTATGATGATAATATTAGGATTAGAAGTACCTTGTTATATTCATGAACAAATATAAAAATGCCCAGAAATTAGTAGTTTGTTTATAGACATAGGGCCATATTCCATCTTGATACAAACCATGTACAAATATTTTAAAGTCATTGAGACTATTCAGATGCAAGTTAATACCATATGTAGTTTTTTGCATAGAGTTATCAGCGGTGAGAGCTAGATACTGCTCATGAACTGTGGAAATGCTACACCTGGAGGACATACAGAAAATTGCAATGCTTTTTAATGAAGTAGCTGACACCTTGTGGAAAATCTCTAAATTCTAGAACTTCTCTTGAGTTAATGATATCTTTGTAATGATTAAAATATTTATTTTTACATATATTTTTAACCTATTTTAAAAATAAAAATATTGACTGCAGCCATGAAACTCTTCTTGGAAAAAAAAAAAGAAGTTTTGAGGATTCTGTTTAGCCTCTGGTGAAAGGGAAGTGAGTGAAACATGTTATGAGAGAGAAATAGTGAAAATTATGCTTGATTGAATAGAAAAAAATGTATATGTCTATTTTATTGTACTGTTAAACACAGTATTTATTAAATTTAAACATTTTCCATTTTTAAAATGAAATGGTATGTCCCTGATTTAATACTACCTGCTGTCCTTCAGCAACTATCGAATAAAATGATGTATCTGACAACTCTTCAACGTAGGTTTTCTCAAAATAAGTAACAGGCATGGAAAGATGTGATGAGATCATATCACAGTGCAAAATTAGAAAAAATAATAATGATTAACGAAGTAATAAATCCACGTTAAATGAGAACTTGTTCAATTACACTGTAAAAATGTACTCCACTAGACAGCGAATGACACACAGTCAGTGCTGACTCCCCCACGGTTTGGATNAAGAAAATGAATCTAAACCTTTTGACTTGGTTCACGATGTACAAATGACATTCCTTCTGAAACGGAACAACAGCTCTTACCTGGCTTTTGTTGTATAAGCCCTAGTCATTTCCTGGTGAAATGAAAGAGCTGCCCAGGAAATGGAATCATACCAATTAACCATCACTTTCTTTTTCTGCAAAAGCTCCCATGGATTTTAGTAAGAGTTACAGGGAGGCAGGGTTTTTAAAAATTATATGTACAAATTAGCAAGCCAAAGGAAATGCAGGGGAAATTAAATATTACGCATAAAAACCAGTGTTTTGAACAGAACTAGTCAGAGAACATTAGTAAAAATGACCATAAGGTTTAGGAACAGGGAAAATACAGAATAAATTTGTTTGAATGAGATTTAGATTTTGTCTCTGATTGTAGACAATTAACTTTGGAGCTTCTGGTGTGTTTATGTTCATGAATGTTTCTCTGGGGAACAGGAAAACAAAGCTGTAATGTAAAATCCATAGAAATACCGTTAGCTTTTGAAAGAAAGACAGCTTTTCTTTTTATTGCGGCATAAATGTTGCAATCTTTTTAGTACTTTTGACCATATTCCAATATTCTTTGCCAGTGTATTAAAGCTCAGGCTCACAAGGACAGCAGCATTACCTTCCACTGCCTTTTAGGCAGCACCTAAATCAGAAGTCAGAATTAAGTTATTTTCACTCTGCTCAGTGATGAACACTGCTTGTGTAGAAGTATATTTGTAACTACTCCCATGATTATGTCTTCATTGTAAATACTGTTTTATAAACCTCAGCCTGCAAACTAAAACTGATAGAGATCAGAATGATCAGAGCATATCCTGTGCAGTAGGCAATAATCAATACAAACACAGCACCATACGGCCTACTATGAAGAAAATTAGCTTCATCCTAGCCAGACCCAGCCAAGTCTCATGGAAAAATTCAACCACGGACAGGCTCAATTTTCTACATAAATATTGTCTTGCATAATTAGATAGCTGCTAAAGAACCACTAATACTTCTCATAGGCATGTTCTTTTGAAAGAGAGGAAAAATACTTGGATTGTTCATATATCTCTGGAGAATTTTTTCAAATCCATGGATGATTTTGTATTTGTAGAGTGGAAATTGAAAATGAAAGGTAGAATTTGAAGTAACAGGTGATTTTGTCTTAGATACTCTTGTATCTTGACAGATCATACATTGTGTGTCAGACAGTAATTATATTTTATATTTGAGCTTAGCAACAGAACCATTATTTCAAACGAAAGCAAATCTCTGAGGTGCTGGAAAAAGGTTTGTCTGTTACTGTAAGTCTGAAGTATTCTGTAATTTGTTATCCAGAAACTTCTCCAGGTGGATTTTAATACATATTCATGAGCACGATGATGGAGATTTTCTCTGCAGGAGTTATTCTACAAGTATCCACACCTTTCTATTCTTGTTAAGCCGCTGTTAGTGGTGAGTTTTAGAGAGGAAAGTGGATTAGATAGTTCCTCTGGTTTGATTTAGCGTGGTCATATCTTTTAAAGGCAGAAATATGGAGAAGAATCATCAAATGAATTGGAGATTACATTCTATCTGTCCTGTATGAATCTGTCTGGACATTACATACTCTTCTGTCCTGTATGAATCTGCTACTATTTATTGTTGTTCAATGAATTGTGAAAACTTAGAGAAGGATATGAAAAAGCGAGAAAACGTAAGAGCACATTGACACTACAAAATAAAAGCAAATAAGCAGAAATATACTGCTGAAACCTGGCTAAAAGTGTTTATCCATGTGATAGTAGTGTATGTAAAAGTATCTCCAGAAAACAGAGAGAATGAGAAACACTCCTACAACTCAAGGGAAAAATTAATTTCCAATGGCAATAATCGAGTAGAAATACAGTAGATTGTAAACTGTAGTCCTAGAAGTAATACATACACTCTTTAATGCTGTCTTGCATTTTCAAAATTATTGCACAAAAATAGTAAGAGATTCTAAGCTGAAAAGTCTCCAAATCACCCTAGTTGGTTTCTCTGGTAGACTTTCTAGAGCTTAGAAAAATAAACAAAGTAAGATTTCTTTCTTTATGTTATTACTACAATAATAAACGTGGTGCTATATTCTTGAGTGTATGTGAGTGAAGCAATTTTTACATTTTTGCAAGAAGGATTTTTTCTTTATGTCAAATGTTACATTGCATAGAAGAGGTAAGCTATATGTTTTTCTTTCTACCTTTTACCTTTAACTCTGCACATATTTCTGTGAAAAACATCCCAAGCAGTAGGGGATGCATGTGTGCACTTACTGGTGAAGTTGCTGTGAAGCCAAACAGAGTCCAAATATGCTCAGGGATTTAAGAGATCTTCCACCTGACAGGGCCTCACAGAGATCAAAGAAGGATGGTTAACCTGTTAGAAAATATAGGAGCTTAAGCTAAAGCCCTGTCAGTGCAAAACTGTTGAGATGCACAAAATTTACCTGCCAACATTTGAAATGGAGGTGAAGTGCAAGTTGATAGGGTTATGAAAAAACTTCATTAACCTCAAAACTCTTTCACTGACAACTGTAAGTCTCCAGTAGATTTACATATATTTCTCTTCAAAGGAAAAGCGTGTAAAACATTAGAGCTTAAACAAATGATTAGTATTTCAGTAGTATTTCCTTTCTTGTAGGCCGCTTCTCATAGAAAAGTGATTGGTCATACAAGTTGAAGAGGCAAATAAGGTGCATGTTTAGTCCAGAAGATTGTATGTGAATTAAAAGCCCACTTTGAGAGTAAAATGAATAAAAGAAACAAAGTGGTCAGCATATGTTGTTTCTTCTCTGTATTGAGCACAAGAATGTAGCTTTTCCTACAAAGGCTTTCTCCTATAGGTCAAGGTACAGAGATTGATGCACACCGTTCTGGATATTTTTGAGCTTTTTAGCCTAAAAGAACAGAGTACAGAAGATGCAAGATGAACATCAGAATGATGTTCATGTGGCTCTGCAAGTGATGAAAGAAATATGCTTTTGCCCATGGATCTAACCATAAATATTTTCAATTTACATATTTAGAGACAGAACTAGAAAATGTGGCCAGAATACAGTTGGCCAGAAGCCAACACTTCTCTCTTTTCACTTCTTTCTTGGGCTGAAATGTGACTTTTTTTTTCCTGTAAAATGAAGTAATACTATTTCCTTATTCTATTATAACTGCAAGCTTCTCAGGATGTAAGAATAGTCTAATTGAAGTGACATTCCTTCATTCCAATGTCCCTGTTTTCCCTGGCCTGAATTTTGTAGAAAAACCCACAAATATTGCAGACTAAAATTGTCACTGTTTTTCCAGGTGAGTTATTAATAGGTTATATTCCTATGAGGGTAGATGTTCTAGAAATTAGGGTTTATGGTTTTCAATAGATAAAAAAATATTTAAAAATACTTTTTCTCAGTAGAAAGAAACAACAGCTGAAAAAAAGCTATACTTCTATTTAAAAAATATTCATACTTTCTAGTGGAAATTAATATTCTGAAATACTTAGTCTTGACCTTTAAATATTTGATTACCATCTTGTCAAATGTTGTTTAATGCCATGTCAGGCTATAAGGATGAATCATGAAATACTGTTCCTAGGAGAGGTGGTTGTAAAGCACAGAAGCTGTGAGTTAAAAATTATGGTGAATACAGGTAACAGTAATGCTGTTAAAATTTTGTCTGTCTAAAACCTATATTGAAATGGCTGATAACATAAACACACTTTCAGAGTACTTAAAATCTCCATCACATCAAATTGAGTTTCAGTGTAAAGGGTGAAACAATAATCACAGGCCATAATGGAAATGTGTTTAGGTGGTGTGTGTAATGGAGCAAATTTTATGGCTGACTTGCTTCCTGATTCATGGCATATTGTCTGTTGTAAAGAGAGTCCATTTAATCTGTTTGCATTTCTTGCTATCTATTTGCTTTTTAAAAGAAATACAAACCTGTGTCATGCAGATGCATAGATTGTCACAGAAGTAACTTTTTCAGTGTATTTGACTAGTGTAGAGAAAAAGCTAAAAAGATGAGTGTTTGCAGAGATATCACTGTCTTTTAATGGCTCCTAAAGGCCAGAATTGGGATGACTCGCAGCAGCTGGTGGAAAAAAATAAATTTATGTGGGAAATCAGTTAGCTTAAAAAGTATGTTGCTAAAATCAGAAAATTAGTCTAGTAGATACCCCAGTTCTGGTCCTTTTGCCAAAGAGTACTCTCAAAGAGTATTAATTGTCCTTTGGAAGACTGTGTTTCATCAACATTTTAGTGGCAAATATGGGCAGATGCTTGCAAAAGAGCTAATTCAACTACAGATTTGGTATAAGTTATATATTTCTTACCTCATTCATGCTGCACTTTATTTTATATTGAAAGCTGATATTTGTGTCTATTTGGACAAAGTTAATCACTTCTTGATAAATCCAGCCTTTGCGGAACAAGTGACAAACTATTTTGCTGCTGTTCATACAAACAGTATATTCTCTGATTACAAGCGAAATTTAAAGCAATGTCCCAATCCTCCCTCCAAAACATTAAAGAAATAACTAATAAGTAATATACGGTGCAGAAAAAAATAACTTCAGCATATCAAGAGATAAAAAGTAAGCTGATCATTTGTCTGGAAATGTGTCTCTGTTTTACAAGTGCAAAGTGTTGCATCTCTTTTGGGGAATTCAAAGGTTGAAAGACAAGATACAAAATATAAATGAAAGGTAAAAAGATACCCATCATCAGTCTCTGTAATAATAAACTGTAGTAGTTTCCTGAACTTTACAATAGCTACTTTTCTATGTATATTTAGCACTTTTTAAATTTCATGGAATAGTCAGTGGGTTAGATGAACAGGTCTTTCTTTCAAACATCACAGTTGACAGTGCCATACTTATTCAAAGATGTTACAAGCACCCTAGGAAATTACAAGAGTAACACTTGTAGCCATCAGCAGTTTAAGGACAAGGGATTAAAAATTTTTCTTTTCATGTTACCTTGCAATTTTTTACTGAAATTCATTATCTAGGAAAGTGTAGAAAGATAATGAATAACAATAAATAATGGCATTTCCTTGCAAACTGAGAATGGAAGTTCAGTGTACTGGTAACTTTTCACTAAAACCACTATGAAGTATCTTCAAATGTTGATTAATTATCTGCTATTTTTCCAAACAGGTGTCTTTTTCTTATTGTTAGCTATGTGTTCACACCTCACTCTCTATAGCAGTTTCAAAAGGGTGTATCTTTGATGTTTGCTGTCTGTATCAATACGAATCAATTTATTGGAGTCATTCACAGGATTAATTAGTTTAGCTTGTTGACAGAAAGCCAATTTTTTCAGTTGTTTGTTCCAGTTGTTGATTTATCATTTTATGAAATTTATCGGCTGATTTCTATGAAATCAGTCAGTTGAGCTGAGACATCCTGAAGCCACACAGTGACTAATGCAAAGGAAGGGGCTGGAGCACACAAGTGGAGACAGAAGTGAGGAGTAGCAATGCCCCTTTTGGGTGGCCATGAGATTGGATTTCACCTAGTCTGCATCTGCCCTCTCTGACAGTCAAAATTGCAAGAAGAAAGATTTCTTCTCTGATACCTCAAATCACAGACTTGCTGGTCCTAATCAGCAGAAGACAAATTCATTTCTCTACATTTCATTCACTAGATTTGGAGTGAAAATAGTGTGTGCCAGAGGTGACAGTCTAACTAGTCTGCTCTTCACCCTGTAGATATGTGACAGTCAAATGCCAAGAAGGAGGGCTCCATTAGGAGCTGTTTCATCCATTCAGATGGTAGATTTCAAAAGAGACACTGTCAGGCAGGATGACTAAAAGCCTGTGTTTACTGCAAGTTTTCTCCTAAATTCTGTTAGCAGATGATTATCTTTTTGTATGGCTGAAGGAAAACTTTTCTTCCACCTACCACTCTCACTTATGGCTGTGGCTGATCTTGCCAGCTTTGTATTTTCAGTATTTTAGTGGACTTTACAAAATTCATGATCTGAAATATGTACTGTGGCAATGTGATAAGAAGGATTAGTTATTGTTAGCATTAAATGAGTTAAAAGATTAATCCACTAATTGATATAGAAAACCTTCTGAGCGCATGTTGGCCAGATATCAAAAGTAACAATAAGCAGTTTGCAAGCTGGGTCAAAATTACACCAGCCAAATAGGAAGAAGAATTTGCAGTTCGCATGGGTAATCAGTTTTTTGGAAAACAACAGGAAGAAGATGGGAAATAGATATCCTGCCAACAAAACGATTGTACCTCTAAGTATATGATCACTGTAGGGTAACACAGGAAGGTTCTTCACTGAGACTTTTGTTCTTTTTGTTCTGTTTGTTATTGAAATGTACCAGAGAGGACTCTGTAGCAGAGTTTGAGTAACTACTGCTATCCTAAGGACTTTAATTAATGTAACAGATGCAGAAGCTATTTATCACAGAACTGTGAAAGTTTTATAAATCGTATCTATATTTGCTGGTAAATAAAGCTAATTATCATAAATTCAGAAAGCATCTTTCAACAGTGCATTCATGATAATCACATTTTATAGCCTCTCTAGCTTGTCAGGATGAACATAATCAAATACTAAATATTGCTAGCAGCAAGCTTTAGACTTAATTACCTAATGACCTGTATCTACCTTCTGTTTCTCATGTGACTGAGGTTGAGATGAGTGCAGTGCTGTTCTGAGCTAATAGCGTTACACACCAGGCATTGTACCATCCTCTGCTACAAAATAGGCAAATCAGTGATGAGCTGGACCTTATGTTGAGCCTGCAGCTAAGAAATGCATGTAATAACCTTTAAGAACACCTCACCACACTCTCCTGACACGGAAAGAAGTTAATACTATACTCAGAATATATTGCATTAAACATGATTTATTTCTTTCTATTTAGTACTTAGGAACCCAACAAATAGTTTATATTTAACCAGAACTTATATCACAAGTGCTTTCGCGTGCTGCGCCCTTTAATTCAGACCATACACACCTGTATGGGTGGAGCTCAGAAGGATGTAAATTAGAAAAAGAGCTTTATGCACTGTGTACCACCCATTTTTATGCGTTGCATTCCTTCTGATTTCTTTCTGCAGTGTGGGAGATGTCCCCAGACTTTTGAGAGCTGTGTTTCAGGTTGATACAGTAATCCCATGGCAGTGGTTGTCTAGGGAGTCCTATGGTCAGGTAAGACTTTGAGATGGGTGTGAATGGATCTTCACTTCATAGTGAGTTCCTGATTTTAAAAGCCTCTGTGTTTTTTTGGAAGGGGCAGTTTTAATTAAAATGATAGCAAGACTAACTGAGTCTTTCAGTAGAAAGGGACACTCAGATAGACCAGAAATAAAGGTGGCTTATCCTTAACTCTCTTCTTGTAACTGTATTTTTGACAGGTAATGGGCTTCCGCTTCAGTCAGTTGTGTGGCCTTTATAGTTTAATCAAATGATGTGCAACACTTTTAGCTGCCCAGCAAGTACATTTGATCTAGTAAGGCCTATTTGTTGTCTGCTTTTCTCACACTTTGTCTGTACTAACAAACAGCAAAGCAGAAACCATTCTAGAAAGAAAACCAGTTGTTTCTGAGCACCCATAACACATGTTGTGCATGTTTTGGATGTTTTATTTCAGGCTAGGTCTAGTCGGGTCCCCATATCTCTGTGCCAATTAGTGGTTGGAGCACCCTGACCCAAGTTTATGTTGGCATTAGCAAGATGCACATATCCTAGTTCATCTAAAGGGATCCATTTTATGAGGTCGGAGACAGCTGTGGTGCAAATAAAAGTGTATTAACTGAGGAAAATTAGGAGATTTGCACTGAAAGCCAATAATGAAAGCCAATATACAAACATGCCAATGCAGACTCACTGTCAATGAGTTACAAATTCTTATCTCCTTGAGCTCTCCTTTATTCATTTATTATACCCATGGCTTGATGTTTTCTCTCCCTTGGGTATGAAGACAGTTGTTTTTCAGAGTAGAGAAATCTTTGTCTCTTTCTAGAGGGTTCTACCTGCCTTGTAAAATCTTGTTGAGAGCGAAACATATATNGGAATTTCTCCCATGGCCCATGTGAATTAGAGGTGATGAGGCAGCCCCTTCTTGTAATGGGATAGATCAAAAGGGTATATGAAATAGGCAAAAGTAATTGTGAAACTCTTCCTGCAGCAGTTAAGGGGGATCAAGCCAATGGAAATGGCAGGATTGGGATTTCTCATTAGGTACTAGAAAAAAGAAAAGCAGATGAGTAGTGTTTTGGAGATGTCTGGAAATTACAGGTATTTTTGTTGAAATACGAAAAGAAAAATAAAACCATTCAATTTACTGTTTGTAAAGGGACTAGGTATGGTTTACACACTTAATGCCATTTAAAAATATTTTCAAATCTTTATTTTATTGAAATCTTTGTTTATTTCAAGATCTTAAAGATGAAGTTGCAATTTTTCTTCACCTGAGCAAGGAAAGTTTCATTCAGTGAAAATTCTTCCATAAGGGAAAGAAAAAAAAAACCAACCTCAAGCCAGTCTGGAGAGAAGCTTGTTGTATTGCCTTATACATTTTATTCTGGGCACCTGAGCAGGGAACAATGTACCACTTTTCAGTAGAACAAAAGATTCCTTCATTGCCCAAATGCTGGGAAAGATGACAGCTGCAAAATCGGAGCCTCAGAGGACAGGTAGCTTGCATGAGTCTTAATAGGAAATGGACTATTCATGCAGACTTCAATGTCTAACCCTATCTACTTCAAACTGAAGTAAGATTAGCCCCCTTTAAAAACGTGTACATGTTTAAAGGTAATCCTAGATGACTTTGGCTGTGAGAAATCTGATACAAATGCAGAGAAAACAATGTGTCATACATTGGAGTATATGAGAAATTTTTAAGTCCTAATATCCTAAAACTATAAATTATAATTCCCTTTATATGTGAATTTGTGCTTTTTCAACTCAGACTATCTCAAGTGAATTCTATGAAACAAAGGATATTAACAATATGCCAGTACAACTTAATTCCGTACTTGTAGACCTTACGTAATTTAAAATGTTACTTATTTACTCTCATATTAAATAGAAGCCAGTAATTTTTTTAAAAATCAGGAACATATAATTAAGCTGTACCTCTGTTTCAGGCCTCCTCACTGTTGTAGTGGAAGAAGGTGACATGAAGGGATGGTGAATGCCATCTAGACACTAAATTGCAAATACTAGGGGCGTTCAAAGTTGGGGGTCTGCAATTTGCACTTGCCATTCACCACAGGTGTAGTCAGGTTTGCCACTGTTTTACTTTCCCCATGTCCACGAGACATGAAAACATGGTAACTGTAATCGTTGTGAGAAAAATAGTGAGGGCTATTCCTGCTCAGTTTTATAATTTTTTTTCCCCAGTCGTTTACTTCTTGTAATTTGAAGCTGAAGTTTGAACCTGTTGGAATGTTTTCAGGAAAATGCATAGCAACTGATTATGCCAGATTTTGTAAATTCTTAATATTTTCTCTTAAGATAGTCAAGAGAAAGTTAAGTTAACATAAGTTAAGATCTTATGTTAGATTTACACAGATTTAACTACAAGTAGGTTGTGCTTTCTCATTAAAAGCTCTTTTCTTTACTTTTTTCTTTAGAAATTGGGTCTACAAATTTGCATTTCTCCTTTTCATGTTTTCTAAGGCGTATATGCTGAGATTTTTATTATAGGTGACTACAGTGTTCACAATATCCCTGCCAAACAATTCAAAAGAAGTTGAGATGAACTGTTTTAGTCACCTTCTCAGTTTCTGCCTGTTGGTATGGGCACATTTTTATATACTCTGCTTCACTTTAGACTGCAATTGCTGCAAAGAGAGTTGTATTCATGCGTAGAAAACAAGTGGAAAATGAAGAGCTACCAGTTTTGCAGCTGTTGTCATGGAGTTGAGCTTCCTGTGTATGAGCAGTGTCCCAACACCTTATGAAAGGGGATTAAAACACAGGTGAAAGAGGGAATGGACAGAGGTGAAGAAATATTTCAGCAGTCCCAAAGACAGGCAAAAGTAAATCTTTACAGTAGATATGAATTGCAGCAGTATTTTTCAAATTCAAAACATCTAAACGTGCCCTGTTCCACTTCCTCTCACTGTACTATAATTTCTGATGGAACTAAGACGTAGACTTATGTAGAAAGAGTAATAATGGGTGAACAGATGGAATAGTATGATGGTAGGAAACATCAGCCTGGAGGCTTTTTTTGTGGGGAGTAAGAGTTTTAATGAAATAAAATGAATATGGGATAGAGGTAAAGAGAGTAGGGAAAGTAAGGATGAAAAAGTGTAGAGTGAAGTTGAAAAGAAGAGGCTATTAAAGGTGGAAAGGCCAAATAGTTCAGTTCAAAATGCAGATAGTGCTCTGACGGTCATGTCGTCTCAGTTAAACTGTTCCTGTTCATGCTGTTACTCTATTAAACAGAGTGAGTATCAATGGGCTGACATGATTTTTGTTTTTCCTGTATGCTGTTTTCTCAGTTATGAGTGACAGAGGAGTTTTATCTGCAGACACGTCAGCTTAAAAGGGGCAAGGTGTTGACAGGCAACTCTTTGTGTGCGGTCCTTTGCTTTGTCGTTCAGTCTGCTGTTTAATCTGACAAGGCATGATGCAAGAATTGTCTATTTTCTAGGTTGGGAAGGTGTTGGTAGACTTATACCTTAAAGGACATTACTATCAAAGTCAGTATTCTATTCTTAGAAGTGCAGGAAATTCATAAGTAATGGCCAGATGGTTTTGCATGGTCACTGAATTACAGCACTACAAAGTACTTGAAAGTTGTGTCTGTGGTTTCTATAAAAATAGGGGAAGGAGTGAAAGCTGACCGACTCTCTTCTAGATGTGTTTTCATAGCAACATTACTCTGTGGTACAGTGGTTCTCTAGAATTTGACCTTTTTTTCATTAATTCCGTAACTATCTCATTAGAAGCTGTAAGGCTTGTTCTGAGCTAAAAATTATCATTGTCTTCTATTTTTAGACCCAGACAAGAAATATAGTTGTGGTCTAGTGAAAGAGAAATAATGTACTTGCATAAAACTTAAGGCTTCATACAACTGGTCTGTGGTAACTTTTTCTTTTATGTGCAAAATTCATAACTTTATGAAAAATGACACAATAAAATAGTTATGAGAAAAATGCAATATTGCTTGAAAGTAAGAGGGAGAAGGAGTCTGAAGAGAGAGGCCTTTTAAGGTAATTTCAGCAATTTTCTAATTATACTAATTATTAATAAAGCTTTAAATCTTCTATCACTGGTTACCTGCAATGTTTCACATGCAGGGACACATTGGTACTTCTTTTGTGACCTATGTTTGTCATAACATATCTACTGGAAGGTATCAAAAATGCCTGCCCCTACATCTTCTATTAATAATAAGTGAATAGCATGAGAAGCCATCCTCTTGACAGCTGGCTATGTGGTAAATGTAGGTGATGGACCTTTTAAGGAAGAAAGCAAAGACTACTCTTGGTGTCTAATGGCATATAACAGTAAATAAGCTTTTGACTTAAAGAGGTAGATACAGAAGGCTAAACCATCTATCTTCTAGAATAAAAGTTTTTATTTTATCCACTTTCCATTTCCTTCAAGATTTTGGGTCACCTTGGATGCTAATCCTTTGATTTCAAATTTTAGGTTAAACCAGATCCCAGATGATATTAAATATTCCACCATTAAAAAGAAAAGAAACCAAACCCTGAACAAACCAACAAACCCCTCAGCATTATCTTTGTTCTAATATATAGCATTGATAGAGAATCCTAGAATGGCCTGGGTTGGAAGGGACCTTAAAGATCATCTGGTGCCAACCCTCTGCTGTGAACAGGGACACCTTTCACTGGGCCGGATCACTCAGAGCTCCTTCCAACCAGGATATAGCCTGTCTTAATAAATTTCCCAAATTTTTTTCCTATACTGAAGCTTGAAATGATCCTATTCAGCTTCAGAGTGCTTCTCTGAAACCTCCATTGGAGTATACCCTAATATCTTGGGAACTTTAATATCTGATAGAGTAGGTAGATCACTGCTTGTGTTGAGAATAGGAGTGAGAGCAATTTGAAGGCTACGGTCATGTCCTGTGAGTCAGTGGCTTTAGCACCACTGTTCGTACCGCTTCACTGGGGAAAGGAGGGGCCTTATTGTGTCAGGAGAAGGCTAAATCATCCCTCTGGGAACCCTGGGGGGTGGAGGTAGGAATGCCCATCAGGGCAGGGTTGGAGCCAGTTGCTTAGGGAATAGTGATCCTCCTGTATTTTCAAATCTGCACAGTATTGGTGCTTGTGATCTTTGTCAGGATAAACGTATTTCACGTAGTCTAATTTAGTTTTTATCAAAAGTCCATCAGTTATTTCTGTTACAAGCTTCTTAAAAATTACTTTTTTACAGTAGCCCTTTCAGAACAGGAATAAAGAGTCTACTAAGAAAACATGACTTTGTGGTAACCTTTCTAAGAGGAAGAATGAACCTTCTTCCTTCAGTCATAGATTCTTCTGTATTTCCATAACATGTAACTATTTCATTGAAGAAATAAGAAGAACACTGGTCCTACATGATGTTCAATTACCCACTTAAGTATGTGATCATCACCACATAGAGCTTTTCTCTTGAGGCTTATACAATCAGGAATGTAAGGATTACACAGAGTGTATCATGTACATTGTACTACTTCCTGACAGTCTAAAATATCACAGAGCACAATAGTAGTGCCTCTCTTGGAATGACTGCTGACTTTCTTTTGTCAGACCCATGAAGATAAATCACATAAGCTTCTTAAAGTTGGAATAATAATCTTTGGTGATTAAAACAGCTGATGAAAGCTTTAGAAGTTGGCTTGTTGCCACATGCTGATTTCCTGTCATGCCAGGTAATGTTGTATGACCTGTTACTGGCAAAGTTTCCTTCTCAGGACCTTTCTTTTCTTGATTTTTTTTGAAATAACAATCCTCAAGCTTCAAATTTGACGAACCTATTAGCTATATTCAATCCCTTCTTAGTGGTTAATGCTCACCTGCAATGGAAAATTTAATTTTAGAGTGAACAAAATGCTGGTTTCTTGCAACGTTCTTAAGGATAAAATAATTGTCTCAAAGATTTAAAGCCAGAACTTTACAGTAAACTTGCCTTTTTTCAATATTGTTCATTGTCTGTGATGAAGCAGTACACAGTTACCAGTATCTTTCTTATTTTTATAGTTATCATACCTAGTAAGTCAAAGAATAGAAATGTGTGTGTTAGTGTTGTATAGATAATATTGGTAGATGGCAAAGGGTACGTGTGTTCTCCGTGTTTGGATTCAGTACCATAATTAGGCTCATGGATTTAACTATAAATATATATTTTAAAAAATCTGGAGATTTTACATCCATTTCAGGAAAAATAGAGGAAAACAGAGGTTTTGAAATGAAATACGAAATAGAACATCTTTGGAGTAGTCTTTACATTACTTAGTTTGATGTCTGTTTATTTTACCTTATATTTTACCTTACCTCATTCTGAACAGGCAGGTTTTATTTGAGCAAAAAAAGTCAAGTTAAGGCCTTGAAAGCCAGGGGGAAAAATGTGGGAAAAAAAGGTGATTTCTGACTGGCATTCAGGATTTTAAAATAAATTAAGCTGATAATTCTGTTAAGATAATACTCAGTTATTAATTTTTGTGTTTGGGTCACCTCCCTTGGAAGGAGACTTAATGGTATTAAGCTTTGTATAAGGTATCAGTTCCATCTAAAGATGGTATCTTTAGATTGCTACAGATAGGTTTCAGAGTTATCATGTTAGATGAAAGGAGCAATTCACACCTTTCCAAATTTTTTTTGTCATACTCTTTGTATATGTAGTGAATCTGCATTTGCATTTAGCAGGCTCACGTTTATTATTCTTTTTGCTTGTTGAGGCAGATTTTGTAGGTGCAGAATTAAAAAAAAACTTTGGTTTGTGGGCCTTAGTTTCCAAATTTCCTCATATGATAAGTTTTCTGATGCTTGACTCATTTCCTGAACTTTTTTTCTACTAGTTTATGTTCAGATAAACAATATTTGAACTTCAGCTTAAGGTATATATGTTTTCTTTTGTGTATTTGAAGCTACAGTTAAATTATTTTATTTAATAAAGAGGCAATTCAGTTTTAAATATAACACTTTGTAATATGAAGCAGTATTTTTCATGCTATTACTCCATTTTAATACAATATCAAAGCTTCTGCTGCTTATTTTTCTTTGGTATTGCAGCTAGAATTCTGAAAGGCCCACAGATCCTCCAGGTTATATTTGAAATTCTTCTGAGATGAGAATACTTATTCAATCAATGGGTAAATTTATATTATTCCTCGTGTGAGCCACAGTTCCTTAAGTGTGGTGGCAAAATTATACTCTCCTGTGGTGAAATTATATTGATGCTTGTTTCACATTGTGGAGTCCTACAGTGATAAACAGCTCTTCTAAGACAGCACATTTTTTATATCTGTTTAAATATGTTTTTTGTGATATTTACATAACTTTAGAGAATATGCATATCTGGAGTTTCGGATGGTTTTGTTCTGTTTGCACAGGAGGCAGTTATTCACTGAGCCAGGTTCTTGTCCTGGACTTTAACCCTTGTACTGAAGCAAAAGGGAAAGATAACCCTAAAAAATTCTCAATAATGCTGATACTAATAAATATTCTAGTTATATTCTACTGAAAATTTGAACCCTTTTAGCCTTGTGCCCATTACATTATGCTCTTTACTGACCAGGTAATCCAAGATGCTATTGTAGCAACTTCTACACCCTACATGGCAAGACAAGGACAACAGGGAATCAGAAGCTTTGGCTTTTCCACCTGCGAAAACAAGTGAACAGTAATTCCCCTGCTTTAGAGGGGAATCAAATTGTTAGAGTAGTCTAAATTTTGAGTTGGGGTGTTGCTTGAAGGATGAGAGTTGGTACCTTACTTTTCTATTAAGTGTGAAAGTAAAAGGGAGATGGTAGCAGATGATCTACTTGTTTCAAATATATATAAAGCTGACAGCAATGACAGTATGCATTAAGGACAGGAGAATAAGGTCAGTTGAAATAAAACAAGGTAATGTATTAAGAAATATATTTTATTTCTTTGTCTGTGTAGCTGAAATCCTGACAAAATTAGGATGATGCATACTAATGTAGTCAACTAGATTTTTATCTTTACGAATCCTCGGATGTCTCATATTTTTGATTTATTTCTATATGTTTCAAATATAAGCATAATATTTTTAGAATATTTTTGACGTTATCAATTCATATTGCACTTTTGAGGAAATCCATTGTTAATTTTTAATTGCTATGATCCAAGTAAATTTTAACAATGGTTACTATGTGTGTTTCAATAAACAATAGGACATAGGTGTAAAATGATAGGATAGAAATTAATTTCAGAGGTCTGCACTTAAGTCAGTGCTGGTGTTAAAACCTTACACATGCATCTACCTACTGAAATATGGCTCCGGCTGGCACATTTCAGTTTGCTGTCAAAATGAATCATCCTGCTCTTCTCCCTACTTTAAGCTGCAGGTGCTTGTCACAACTTACTTGCAGTTAGAGGATGTCTGAAACCTATTTTTTTTTTGTTATTGTTGTTGCCAGGTTAATTTTCATCTAAATCAGTGAGGTGACCCGACACATGTTGCCTGGTTGTTTATGCAATGTCACAATGAGAGCAGCAGAAATATCTGCCCACGGATATTGTGGAAGGCACTCGGTACCCTCTGGTCACAGACGGAGACAAGACTGCCAAAGCTGAATGAGAAATAACAGCAAAAGTGTTTGCATGACTTTGCTTGATAAATGCACTGAGCTATTAGAGGTAAATTCTTATTCAGTAAACGTCAGGTTTCAAATAAAGGATATCCATTAAAACAAGGGCGATTGCCAAGCCTGTGTTTTAAACACACAGAGTCAGTTTAACAGGAACTTGCAGCTGGAGCTCTCTAAATTCAGGATAGATCTTGAAGGAGAGATGCTTACCAAATTAGAGCTACTAATTGAGCAAATCCTTGAATGTTGAAATTTACATTCGGAGTTTTGGCCATAGATGCAGTTTTACTTTCAAGGGCATGAAAATCCAACAGCAGACCTGGCATTTAGCTACAAATGCTAATGGCATTGCTAGCAATACTAATTTGAGTTTGAAAAGGCTTAACAGGGCCCTGGTTAATTGAATTGACTGTTTTGAATTGCCACTGTTTGAGTGATTTACCATACGCTTCACTGTCACTAATTGTAACTGTGCCAGTCAGACCCATCTGTTTTATGGCACACATATAAAATATATAATTTATCAAGTGTAAATCTATTTTATAAACATCATCTTTCAAGTAATTGAGAAAAAAACTATAGGTGGCAATTCAACTTCATCAAGCTACCAACTTCAGCATTTTAGCTTTAACAGTCCGGCAGACTAGACAAATAAAAGTGTTATGGCATGACCAGAAAAAAAAGAATGCCTGGAGAATTTAGGAATAAATCCTGAACTTTCCCCTCTGGTCACAACAAATTATCTGCTTAATTTTTTTTTTGTCTGTGCTAACAGTTATGATTAGCCATTTTCGCCATCTTTAGCACTTGATGAATACTTGACAGCATGTGGCATAGGAAGTATGAAACAGACGAACCTTAACTGAAAAAATGCAAATCTGATTTATACAGTACAACTTCCATAAGAAATGCTAAGCGTTACTCATGAGTGAATGAAGATCTACCTGTATTTTCTATATTCCTCTACTGCAAGCCATCAGAAAACATTTTGATAATATGCAAAATTAAAATGTCAGGAATATAGCATTTCTCAATTTGTTTTAGCTAAATATTTGGCTACTAGATGTATCACAATAAGCAACATTGAATGTTAGAAATAATCTTGTATGGCAATAAATAAATTTAGAAAGTGAAATCAAGTTATCAAAAGCAGGCAACTAAGATAATGCTGGAGAGCATGAGGACTTGTGCAGAATAATGAAGCAAGGAAAAAGAAGCAAAGAGGTTGAGTTTATCAAGTTTGAACTGAAAGGGAAAGAAAGTACAGGGTTGTCAGTGATTAGTTTCTGCTAAAATGTTAGCTGAAAGAAATGTGGATGTTAAAACTGGAAGAAATATAAATTATCCCAAGATAATTTAACAGCTATTATCAGTGTTCATGTGGCATTAAAAATAGAGAGAAAAGTATCTGGATCCAATATTACAGAGCTGTCTATTGTTACAAACCCTTAAGGATAGGTCATCTCTAAGTGAAATATTTCATACAAAATGTCTCTGGACTAAGAAGAGTTACAGCTGTCTAGAATAGATCCACAATTCATAAGATCACTTTTAATATTCTTCATTAGTTTTTATATTCCACATATGATCTTTTCAAAAATGCATCAGAACTTAAAATTTGCTGGTTTTAAGTTGAAAGATTTAAGACCATTCAATATGGAGAAATGTTTTGGAGCTGCCTTTGCTCTGTTTTCATATAAACTGAATGATAAGCTGGTACTTTTCTTTATCGTGCTCTCTAAGCACATTAAATAAGTGCCTTGCCAAGAATTAGTGAACCTATTGTGCTAGTGAAAAAGTTCAGCTAGAATTCATGACGTAAATTAACTGCTTCATTTCACTGATGAAAAGGAGCTGCTATGACAATGTTTAGCTTCTCTTTTAAGTTTCTTATGAAAGTATATGCCTTACGCTGCCATAGGATGCAGATATTTTTTCTTCTCTTTCTTCCTTTGTGCCTGGATTATGTTCTCCATGTAACTGCCTGTGGGTCTAGGCATTGTCACAGAGGAGATGTGGCAAAGACATGAGGGATCACTTGTTCCTGGTGGTTTCTGCAGCTGGTAGTTGGGTTTGGATTTGAAGGAAGGCACAGAGCCATTGGAGGAAGGAAAGAGAGCGAGTTCTGTGTTTCTGCCCTTTTAAGTTATTTATTTGCTCTCCATCCTGAGCAGTGACAAACACCCCTCATCTGGGAGTCACTATTCATTCTGTTCTGCTCTTTGGAATACCCTTTTGGGTAATTTGGGTCAGCCATCCTGGCTATTCTACTTCATGGCTTCTCGTGCACCTCCTCAAAGCATGAGACTTAAAAGTCCTTGACTTGCCTAAGAACTACTTGGCAACAACTGAAACATCAATGTGTTATAAATATTTTTCTTATCATAAACCTAAAACACAGCCCTTTGCCAGCTACGAGAAAGAAAATTAACTCAATCCCTGCCAAAAACAGTACATGATGAAGCAATGTTCTTGAGTTAAAAAAGCAGACTTAGCCAAATCTTCATCTGAATGTCTGGCCACCTGCTTTTCTGAAAGCAACAAAGTATTTCTGTTTCCCACAACACAGTACCAGTAAGTCTCCATCCTTTCCTTTCCTTCCTTTTCTTTTTTTCTCTGTCCTGTATGGCTTCTCATAAGAAAAATTCTACTTTCCTGGTTTTCAGGGGTAACTTATTTTTGAAAACTGGCCCCCAGTTGCTGAGACTCCCACATCTCTAAAAAGGGATTTTGTGTGATTATTTTTCCATGCAATATCTGAAAGTCCATTTTGCTCTAGGCAATTGGATCCAATATAAATGTGCTGCCTTTTCTTTCATGCTGAGACTTTAACATAAACAGAAGATGCAAGGTCTGGTAAATTAAGACATCCACAGTTCTCTAGAAGATATGACAAAATTTGCTTTAGGAAATACGATAAATTATAACCTAAAGGCCTTTTCTTGGCATGTAAGTAGCTCATTTGTGTTAATGTAGCCATGGTTCTTTATCAGTAGAATGGAGAAAAGAGCATCTAATATTGTCAGCTGAACCATAATCTCAGTCCAAATTCCAAGCAGATGTTACATTATTTGTCCTATTCATTTTTAAAATCCTGCCTGTTAAGAATTGCCTACTGAACTGAGATCCCAGGATCAAAAATTAGGAAATTTGGTTTCTAATTGCCACTGTATAGCACTCAGGAAATTAGTATTGTGAGGGACCCTGTGGAGAAGCACTTGGGGTAGTGGTGGATGAAAAACTGGACATGAACTGGTTGTGTGCACTCACAACCTAGTGAGCCAGCTGTACCCTGGGCTGCATCAAAAGCATGGCCAGCAGATTGGGAAGGGATTCTCCCTCTCTACTCTGCAATATTCCTGGAATACTGTGTCTGGCACTGGAGTCCTGTTGGTGTGGGTCCAGAGGAGGGCCATGAAGATGACCAAAGGGCTGGAGCACCTCTCCCATGAAGCCAGGTTGAAAGAGCTGGGGTTGTTCAGCCTGGAGAAGAGAAGGCTTTGGGGAGACCTGATTGTGGCCTTTTAGTACTTAAAGGAGCTTATAAGAAACAATTTTAGCATGGCCTGTTGCAATAGGACAAGAGGTGATGATTTTAAATTAAAAGAGGGACAATAAGACTAGATATAAGGAAGAAGATTTGTATAATCAGAGTGGTGAAGCAGTGAAACAGGTTACCCAGAGATGATGATGTATGCTTGGAAAGATTCAAGGTCAGCTTGGAAGAGGTTCTGAACAACCTCATCTAGTTGAAGATGTCCCTGGTCATTGCAGAGGGGTTGGCCTAAATGACTTTTAAATGTACTCTCCAACCCAAACCATCCTGTGACTCTATGATTTAACATGTATATGCTTCAGATATTACAGGTAAGCTAAACTTAATTTGGTAAAGCTCTCTGACACAATACGGAGCTATAAATGCAAATGTTATAAAAATTAATAATAGAACAGTCTGCCTTAATATTTTGCAGTGGATGAAGATATTATCATGTAGCGAATATTACTATTTACACTAGTTAAATGAAATTCAAGTTGGATATCACAAGGAATCTGGCACAAGTAGTACATGACCTTTTCTGCTGTAATATCTCTTTTTCTGATTCTTCAAGTGATAAAGTTCCTTCATTTCCTGGGGAAGTGCAGTCCTCTAATCTGGCACTTTACCCATCTGCTGTCTCTACATTTGTATAGAGTCTGTACATTCCTTGGGGGCTTTTTTATTTTTATATTTTTTTTAAATTGATATAGTCTTCTTCTGTATTATTAGTAGTATACGGGTGACTAAGAACTCACAGATGTGATGGTAATTCAGAAGGAATAAGAACATTATGCATGTTGATTCTTCCCACATGATGTTACCAATGTTTTGTTGATAAAACGTAAGTATTAAGTAGTTAACATAGATTAAAAAAAAAAAAATTTGCACCTCTTCTGAAGTAAGATTAATGTGCCGCAAGAATGAAACAACTGATTACATTATCTGAAAGCCTACCATGTCAGGTGTTGGCATCACAGTGAAATGAAACAATTTGGATTGCATTCTTTATCAAGATTTGAATCTGGCTCTTAAATGCCAACTGTGCAAGAGGCCTCTGTGTAGTCATGATTTTTATCCTGCTTCCGTTTAAGTTTCTGTCTGTCAGTGCTGTTATACAGTATCTGTTCTCATGCTCTGAATGTTGTTTGCTAATACACTGAGGCTGAATATAAGGCACCTGCCTTTTTGGTTTCAGAAGCCACATTAAAAAATAGGAGGCAGGAGAGAAAGGTGTCACAGTAAGTTACTAATATTGTGTAATAGGTTGAACCTGAGTTGATTGATGGGCTTTTGGGCCAATCACGCCTTTGCAATTTTGCATATAAAAAGCCGGTGCAAGTGTGGGAGATTTCTCTTTGTTTCNTCAACAGATTGTTTCTCCGGGCGGACTGTTAGTTTGTGAAAACTCTGTGGCACAGTAGAAGAACCTCTTTTGCTTAAGCATAAATAGACTCTTAGAAAAAGTGCAACTCTGACCAAAATGTCATGTTCTTGTTTTGTTTTCACTTGTGAAAGATTTGTGGTAAAGGAGGAGACATTGGGAAAGAAAGGTGTTTGAAGGTTTGCTTTAATTTCTTATAATTTCTTTTTTTTTTTTTCATTCTGTTAGTAATAAACTTTCCTTTATATTGCAACTGCTTAAATGTGAACCTTATTTTACCCCGAAGTTTCTTTACGTTTTCCTCAATAAATCCATATCCCCTTATGCACATATTTAGATTTCATGTGTTTGGTGTTTAAACCAGCATCAAACCATGACATATTACTATCTGAATAGTTGCAGTTAACTTTTTTGAGAAGTCCTGTTATCCAGTATTACTTGAATAAGAAAAGGAGAAGATGATATTGCTGGTATTTTTTGTTTTTTAAGAATACTTAATATCTCTGTTACCTGTGAAATATTTTGGCCTTTTATGGGGGATTAAGTATTAGTGCAAACAGTGCTCTAATTGATATCATTGATGTTTTAGGGGGTCAGACCTAAACTGCACTGCCCAGCCCCAACCTGAACACATGGACGATGGGCTTGGGCTTCAGCTCTTACCTGAGCAGAGCCATGGGCAGATCTGTGTTTTCTCTTCCCTTGTCCCTGCTGGTCCTGAATGACTTTTCTGGTCTCAAGGCCTGACTTGTCATCTTGCCTGTATTTGATGAGTACAGCCCCTGCCCTATTCAGGTCCTGGGACTGTGTCCTGACAGCGAGGGCACTGTCCTGCTTTCTTCAGTGACCTTATCTTGTGGAACAGTTCCATTCTTGCTATATCTAGCATGGCATACAATAATGTGTCCAATAATTGTATATTTTTATTCCAGAATGCATAATTACCAAGTAAGAGTGTTGAAAAAACACTCCCCTATCCATCAAGTGTTACATAGTCACTCACATTTTATAGATGATGCTAAAAGCCCTAAACTGTGACGGTTTAAATACGAATCAAGGCTTTATAAAAAAATTATCACAAACTTTCAGTGTATTCTCCTATTTTGCCTCTGCCAGCAGGAGTGTGGATAGGCTCTCTTTCTTGCTTCAACCTGTAAGAAATGCAAATGAAGCCTACAATTACCTCTTGGAGAACTGACCTGATGGTAATGGGGAGATATGAATTGGTTTCTTAGACCAGTTACCTTACTGTACATATTTTAGAGGTCCTGAGGCAGAAAATATGAGAGCCCAGTCTTCCTTCCTTCCTTTTTATTGTGATGGAGTCCTTATTCTTATGCCATAGGACATACTGTGGATGCTAATTGAAGTAAAACAGAGACTGGTAAAGTAGTCTAATAGGGGCAGCTATCACTGGGACAGAGAGGGACAGAATTCATTAAAAACTGTGTTCTAGAGGATGATACTTGGAATAAGTAATTGCTTTGAATTTTAAGTCAGATTTCTCTGCAAATTTCATTGTCCTAGACTTAGTGCACAATTTTTAAAATACAACTTTCTTCCCATGTTTTGTGAATGGGTCAAAGCGGAGATTGCTCAGCAACTTCTTACTGGGACTTATGGCAGTAAAGGGATTTAAGAATTTTTCCTGTTGGCACAGCAAATTCGGCACATTACTTGCAGTTGGGTCTGAAATTACAGCCTTTTCACTTAGAGAGGAAATCCTTTAGCATACAGAACCTGCTGAAGTAGTCGATGTGAAATGGATCCTTCCTGTTGCACAATTCCTTCAGAAAGAAATAGTTAAATGTTCCTGCTGCACAGGCACTGAGGCTTCTGAAAGAGGGCACCTCACAGTGTTTCTATCTGTATCCAGCACGGGGAATTGAGGCCAGCTGTCCAATCTTTCCATCATCACTGCCATCACTCACATTCTGAGATGAAACAAAACTAGAACAACGAAGAACAAGTATAAAAGGCTTGAACTGTATTTGAGACTTATGTCAAAAATGTTTCAGTCCTCAGGTAATTTGCTCAGTTCTGGCTCTTTTCGTATTTACTTCAAAGCTTCAGTGAAAATGAAAGGATAGAAAATGGCATTTAGGTTTGCAGATAGCTGTAGTCACATTCTTGTGACTCGATCTGGCCTTGTTGAAGGGTGTCTTCCCCTTAAAAGTCTGGAGCTGTCTACACATCATGAGGAAATGTCTTGCATCAGGGCTAGTCAAGGATACAACAGACCTACTATGTCCATGGGATTATATCTGTTTTCCTATGGTATACCTCACTGCAAATTAATACAAATCAGTAAATTAAATTGGTTTACCTAAAGGTAGCACATGGTCTTTTTAGAAAATAATTTAATTGCACAAACTTAAAATCAACAAAAAAATTATATAACTTGCAGGATGCGATAAATAAAGTTTCATGTGTTCTATGTTGTGTCAGTAATGTCAGTTTGTACACGCAATCTTTTTCTAACATAGTGCGGCCCTGTCTAAGCATGCAAGTGATTTCACATATGTGAAATTCAAAAAAAGACAACCCCAAACCTACATTTCCTACTGACAATGTGCAGTAACTTGTATCAGCACTTTTACCTTGTTCAGTACAGAGTAGAAATCTGTTTCACTTCCTTGGTCTCATTTTTCATTTGTCTCTATTTCATAGTCATTTCAGCAAGAATGGGATATTTATCTGATTCAATGCTACTTTGTTGTATATAAGCAGGCTTATTTAGCTCTCTTGCATAGCTTTCTGGTGCTGCCTGTAGCAGCTAAATGCTACCAAACGTGTATTGTGGATGATCCAAAGGATTCCTCTGGTCTTCTAAGTGGGCAAAGTGTGGGTGAATTTTCATCGAGATGACTACAGAGATTTGCATGGCATAAGGAGGGCTTCCATGAAAGTTGTAGTATTTGTGATAAAGTTCATAGGTGATAGAATATCTGAACAAAATGTCATCTGTGTGAGAAAAATAGAGTTTTAAGTATGAGAAAGATACATAATTGATTTTAAATATATATATGTGTGTGTGTGGAGAGAGGGGAAGAGAAAAGCATTGTTATGTTATCATGATTGGTTGGCTTTAACTGGTATAGATGAAGCTTTTCAGAAGTACACAACCTGCACAAGGGGGCATTTTCTCAAAGGTTTTAAGGAATGTAAAATGACAAATGTTATTAAACTTTACTACATGTCACTTTTTGCCAAAAATTGTTTGGGGAATATCCAAAGCATCAAATGGTGGCCAACATTACATATAGATACACAACATTGAGCTGTATAAGGGAATGCTTTATATTTTTTGAATCCCATTTTGGTTTACAAGCTCATTTCATACTAAAAAATGGCTGCCCACACTCTATAAATTAGGTTAAAAGGGCCATTGATAAAAGTTGAAGTATTGCATAAAGCACCAGCCATACTTCACGTGATTTATCAGATCAATAAACGGTCAGTGATCTTACTTTAATCAGTAGCTTGAGATGTTAGGTGAGCAGGGATTTTCTTTAGTATACAAATTGCATTGTACTCCGTACTGGGGTTGCTGAGTTTTGGTATTTAACCACTACTAATAACTAAAGAGCTTGTTTATTGTTTGATTAGTAGTTCTTACCATCAGAAGCAGAGAATGGCTAGAAAGCCCTTGCTCAATGAGTGCAGGTGAAGTTGACTCTAAAAGACAAAACATGCTGGGTTCTGTTTATTTGTTTCAAGTCCCCTAACTCTTGAATTCTGCCTGGCTTGCTAGCTCACAGTCAAAATGTTATATTCCTTTCCAAAAGCCAGTTCATGGCTTTTGCTAGGAGAAGTAACAGCAGGGATGAAAATTTCTGTTACTGTCGTCTTCCGTGTATTTGTGAAGGGACTTCCACATTTTCTCTTTGTCCTGGTAGTACCTGTTTCAAGGATTTATGGTCTCACAGCCTGTGAACTATATCCAAGAGAGTATTCCTTCTTGACTCTTGTAGTGTTAAACTAAAATACTTTTTAGAAAACTGGTTATTTTTTTGTATGCTTATATCAGGTGGCAGATGTTCTACATGCTTTGTGAGCAGTATAACTTCCATGCTTCAGAGCAGCACACAGGTCAATTACTCTGTGCCATCTCCAAATTCCAGAGTTTAGTTGGATGATAGAATATTCTGAGAGAATGAAAAAAAGCAGGGCTCCCATTTTTGGGCTGAATTTGAAGAAAGTAGGAGGTTGAGTGGCATGGGTCATAATGCTTTTATTGACTAATTAAAGTTTTGGGCAAAAAATATCAGCTGATAATGGAGAAAGTCATTATACTGTTGGTGGTGCTAGCTCCAAAGTTTCCCACTCTAAGTAGGACACGTCCCAAGTGTCAGTGACTCTTTGTATCAGAAGTAGTTAAACTTTTCCTTTTTGCTGTTGATGTAGACAAAATCTGAATACTGACTTTACTCTGTCCACAAGCGCAGGTACTGCAATCTTTTGCTGTATTTTACTTTCTGTATCCTGTGGCTCCTAACATGTATTCATTCTGTATTAGATTAGGCACCTGACTGAGTCCTAGAATTCTGTCTATTCTGAGTTTGCTTTTGCTAGTCTATCACTAGCAAAGGTGTTGAGCTCCCCTCCTGCCCCAAATGTCTGTAAATCCCATTTTAATCAAGTGAAAATGAGCTTTCATGACAACAGCATCAGGAAGCCAGCATGCCTAGTTTACTAATTTTAATAAAGCAGGGATTGCAAGCATTTCTTATATTTCACAGTGAAAAATCAAGTACAGGGACTTAATTTGTGCAAACATCTATCTAGCTTCTCCTTAATACGAAACCACACATGTGCATATAAATGAAGATTATCCTCTAACAGAGTGTAACTGTTCTTGCTAACTTTGTCATAACAGCATCTTATTTAGAAACAACTTAAATGCCCCTTCTTATCAAGCTAAATAGTAAATAATTGAGTGATGTGAGTCACAGGGCCTGTTTGTCAGGGGAATCACTCAGTTAACATTTGTATGACAACCTGCATCCTTTGTATCCATCACTTTGAACTGAAGGCAAAATGAAACTGTCTCACCCTTGGACTGAGGTAGACAGTTTTTTCTCTTTTACCATCCCTAAGACAAATTAGGAATGTAGGAAAGCTTTCACTCAGAACAAAACGATGATTATAGCAGGTAACAGGACCTCACATTAACCAGTGCTTTCAAAGGAAAGGACTCGACCTGTGCCCTTTGTCTAGGCCTACTGGTAGGTAGGGTTTTTTCCCCCGTTCCTTTCAGTGTCAGGGCATTCTCTTTCTGTGTAATACACTCTCTTGGAGAATGTTTCTCTTTTCAGGCAGTCCTTCTGCATTGATCAAAACCCATCCAGAAAGCCACTGTAGAAATCTGAACTTATAATGATGTTCTTTTATATTTTCTTACAATGAACAATGGCTCTCTCAATACTAATGGCAACAGTACATAGATGGAGGCAGCAGTGCAAAGAGTTGGGGGTAAATAGCCATTATTCGCAAGACTTGCTGTTTCATGTCCTGGAAAAAAAAAAAGAAATCCTGTCTTCTGCAGCCAAATCTTTACTACCTCTTGTTGAAAACATTCAAGGCCTTTGCAAACCAATGCTGAGATGAGGAAAGATAAGCATGGATTAACATTTTTCTTTTTTTTGGAAGAAAACATTAGTGACAATTAGATGGCAAAAGATCTTAGTTCTCCTTCCCTCCTGAATAAGAAGAAAGAGCAAACATTCTGCTTGATAATCTTTTTCTGGTTTGCTGGCCTTTACCTCTAAATCAATTATCCCCAATATCAGGCTGGAGAATAAATGAGTGGAACTGAATGTGGCTCCACTGAATAAAAGACTCCCTCTGCTGCCTGAAATACACATCACCAGATGAAACAGAACGGTTGTTTCCAAAAGGGGCACAAAACATAAAGCAAGTATGTCATTGTTTTGCCAGTCTGGTCAGTTTTTTCCCACATTTAAAGTCTGTTGGTGGCCTTTGGGGTTTTTTTTTGTTTCTTTGGCTGGTTGGTTTTTTTTTTTTTTAGTTGGTTGGTTTGGGTTTTTTTGTGTGTGTGTGTGGGGTTTTTTTGCGTTTGTTTTGTTTTTTATAATTAATACATTTAAAATCTGAGGAATGTGGGGAGTGAAGGAAAAATTGTTGCACAAGTGATATAAAGACTTGTTTTAACAAATATCTAGAAATATGACTGCCAATAAGCATCCAGTTTTTGCTTAGTGTTCCTGAATACTAGATTGGCTGATACTTAGCTCCAGCTGAATTCAGTTGATACTCACTCAGCAAGGAATAGTCTACAGTTTCATAGAGCAAAGAGCATTTTGCTAGGAAGGCAGAAGCACTACTAGTGATTTCACTGGGGAGTAAAACAGGCACAACAGCTTAGAAAGTACAGCCAGAAAATAGGCTGCTGCAAGAAGGTGTGGAAAATTTTCAGTTCCAGAAAGGGACTGAGAATCGAGCCTTGGAGTGAGACACCCAAACCCTCTTTACTGGTGCTATGTTTAAATTCTGTTTGCACGTGTTAGCTTTTTTCCTGCATTGGAAGCTATGACAGGTATTCTCGGAACTAATGTTTCGTAAAGGGAGATGATGAATATATTTTGCTGGAATTTAAAGTGTAAGTTTACTCATGGAATAACAAATATGACAAATAAATTTCACCTTCATACCAAGACGAATAGTGAAATGATATTTGGCTCTAATGTTTTTTTTGTCTCTGTGCTTTGTCTTTCAAGAGGTACAAAAAGCAGCTCTTGAAATGCATAACAAGTTTTAGACAATTTTACTAAAGATGGAAAGACTACATTAAAGAAGATAAATAATAAATCATTTTTCATTCGCTAAATAAAACCTAGTGAGCTGGTTGCTGCAGTTGATATATTAATAATATACTCCAGAGAGAAGGTAAAGGCAGGGGGAGCATTAGGCAACTGATAGTACTGTAAACTTAAACCTTCTGAAGCTGTCCAAGTGCCACAGTAGAACTTGAGACCAAAGAGAACTGGAGGGGAAACACATACAAATGGAAAAACACAGATGGAATTGTTCAAGAAAATCAGCTGATGCAGCTATTCTGACAGGAAGGTTTCCTTCATAAAGAGGGAGCCAGCTAAATGATCAGAATTTCTCAGTGTTTTTAACATTGTACCTTTCTTCTGAAGATCAAGTGTTCCCAACAAAAATTTCTTGATGTCTTGTTGCAGGCAAACCCTGCAACAAGGAAGTTGGGAAGTTTCACTGTTTTTAGTTATTACTAATAAAAGTAAAATTTAATTATTGAGTTGGGTATTGAAGAAAAAAATGTATAAAAACACTTAAGTTCTCACCTTTCCTTCTCCTTTGGCAGATTCAACTTCAGACTCCTTTACCCTCATAGCCTCAACCCTGTTAGTTTTTGCAGCATATAACCCTCAATGTGTCCCAGTCTGTTTGGTGAGGGGACAGATAGTTCAGCAGGCTGAAGTCAGTGTATAAGAATTTCTTTCTGCTACTCCTTGCTTCTTGTTTTCCACCACAGCTTCTTGCTTCTTAAACATTTTTATCTGCTCTGGCATGGGTTGCCTCCGTGCAGCCATCTCTGGGGGGTGTCTCTCCTCTGGTGTGTATTGCCAATGGGCTGTAATTTCTTAGACTTCCTTCCTCTTGCATGGAGCAGCTCCTTCCAAGAGCATGTGTTCAGGTGCATCCTTCAAAATGTCTTCTTCCACCTGTCTCTCTTGTTTCTCTGCCTCTGGTTTCACCCTCACAGTTCTCTAAGCCCATTTCCTCATTTATTTTCTTATATTTGTCCTCTCCTTCTACTCTTACGTCTCCTGACCCTTGTTGCCATCACTTTCATTAATATGTTTGAGCAAAGACACCATGTGCTCCCCAACTGGTGTAAGTTTTGGTGAACAATTAGTGGCTTCCACCTGTTTCACAGCTGTCTGGAGAAGGTGAGACCAGCGCTGGTCCTGTCATGGCCTCCTCCCATACAGAGCACCTGGCAGCAGCGTTCTTCTGGCTAATCACTGCTAGATATGCCCAGCAGACTCCTTGCTCAGGACTTCCCATACAGACACTTTACTTTCAGAGTGGAAAAGAAGGAATAAGATTTCATGTACTACTAATAAACCATACCACCACAGTATTTTTTTGTGCTTCTATACAGAAATAACTGCTTGGATCTGGTAATTTGTAGTGCTATCCGATATATGAAAACTTCTTGACAAACTGCCTTGCATAGCAATTAAGTTATTACTAAGTATATTAATTATAATTACATTAATTATAGGAAGCAAGCATATTTTGACTATTTCTAACTTGCACAATTTGCACCTTTGCATTCCATTTTCCTGTAAGCAAAAGAAATACAGACTTGCTAGAAAGCTAAGATTCAGATGAGATTCTGGAAATATTATAAAATAATTCTTATTTTGAAAACAGTATTTTGAAATATGGTGATAGCCAAAACAATTTGAAACAGTTCTTGTCTTCTCACTGACTTACTTCCAGACAAAACAGTTCTGTACTAATCTGAATCTGACTCTTCCTCTTCCATCCTGCCCTCATCCCCACAATGAACTATGGAAAATGACTTTGTGGTTATTTGAGGATTAAACCTTAAATGGATATGCTGTCCTCAGTTTTCCTCAGACACACTCCTAAATGGCCTCTTAAGAACCTTATCTACACACTCCCTCTTCTCTGAGAAATCAAAATCCCTTCTCATCCCATTTCCTTCTCCTTTGTTGCTTTTGTTGCTGTTGTTCTTTCTGCACATCTTTCCATCAATGCTCCTGCTCTTTCTGCCTGCTTCCCATTTCTTTTGTGTTTGTATTTAGGAGAATTAAAATGACTGCATTCACATGTAGCATGTGAACTTGTATATCATGGGTGTAAAAGCTATAAACATTTCAGTGCAACAGAAATTTGATTGCCTTCAGCAGGTTGTTTTGGCTTCTATGTTTGTATTTTTCCAAAATATTATTTGGGTAAAACCCCTCAAAAGTAAGAAGGTTTTTCAAACGTGCACTATGTTCAGATAACTGCCTATTCATATTCTTTTTATCTACAAAATTCTGCATTTATATGGGAAAAAAGATCTGAAAGCAGGAAGAGGTCACGGACCAATGCAAAAGGAAGGGGACTCCTGAGCAGAGATGAATTGCCAACCTCGCACAGATATATTTAGAATTTCTAAAGGCAAGATGGTGACTAGCTGAATTGCTAAATCAACTGTTTGATTACTGCCTTATGGGAATATGGATTTAGCACAAGCATATTTAGCAAATTGCTGATTTAACATTTAGCGGGCCATAAGGTAAATAATGTGACAACATTGCAGTTAAGACAGCTGCAGAGCAAGCACAAAGTGAGCAGTTATCCCTGGGTCAGTTTTGGAACTGGCTCACCAGGAGCAACAAACAGTCTGGACAGAGTGAGAAAGTACAAAAAGCCACAGATCACGGTGATCTGAAAGGATTAAAAAGCACCTCAAAGACCGTGAGGTGAGATCAGCAGAAGAGGACCAACACTGAAGACCTCATTGATAACTGAATTTGAGCATCAACTGCTACTGAGGCACGCATCATTTTCCGGCTGTCTTACCATACCAGGTGGGATGTCCCTGCAATCTTGTGCCTTGAACATGAACTCCAAAAGCCAGTGGAGGGGTCTCACCTCTTTAGTTTTGCCTCAAATTAAATAACTCCATTTCAGGCAAATTAGTTCCCCAGAAAAAAGCTATGCAGGATGTAATAATGAAGATCAATATTCACTTTAACCTTGAAATCATCCAACTGAATAATAATCCATAGCATCATACTGGATGATGAATTCATGTCTACAGACAAAGCTGAATTTCCAATATTCTAGTCTTCCAACCTTTTTGTAAATCTGCATAATAACAAGGTTTAATGAAAATGCAAATGCGAATGCTCTGATCTTCTCCATCACATTTTTTCAGCAATTTTTTTTTATGTCAAGGCAAAAAAACATAGCATAATAATTGCTTTGATTTTCTTCTAATTTTTCCTGTATATCTTTAATGCTGGTTTTTATTTTCATAGCTATTTACTATTATTTCTGCTTTATGCTTTTGATAAATTAGCTTTTTTCAGAAAAAAGCTTTGACTGTGAATCAATGCAAAAATAATAACCTGGTAAAGATAGTTTATTTTTATCTCCTCCACTTCCCAAAATTTCATGGACTACTGGAATTTTTTTCTGACGATTTTGTAGATTTCTCAGCATACAGTTTTTAAATTCTTAATTTCTGCAGTGAGAGAAAAGAACAGAGGATGAAGTTCCTTCCATTAATAAAAAAAAAATTGTGAAGGAAATAGGATCATAATTGGGCTCATGCCATGAATCAGAATCCAAATGTAAATATTCTTTAGATTACACGTGTTTGACTTAAAGATTTTAAAATCAGTCTATCTCATGTTCACTTATCTTCTCCTTGGAGCTGTATTTATACACTTCCACATACCTGCCTGAAGGCATTGTTTGAGTTTCACATGTGAAATATAAATCTGTGGAGTCCATCAGTCTATCCCTTTAGATGTGATTTTTCTGAGTGGCTGCAACTGGATGTGTTTTGCTTTGCAGCTTACATTAATCCCTGTAATTGATCTGGGAAGAAGCAAACTCAAAATACAATTTTATTCAGAAGCAGTAAATAAAGAACTGTTAGGGGGTCCACTAGATGCTGTTGCCAGCCAGGTTTGGTATCAAGGATGAGGTCTTGGGGAATAAGGCAAGTAAATTTGTGCTCCTACATCTTAGCATCTCTGAATAAACAGGTCCTTCTATAGTTATGCAGACTGAAGAGTTTCCCTGGTTTACATGCACTCCTTTGAAATGTCTGTAGCATTCTGGGAAAGACACAGTTTGAGTAGCCTTTTCCTGCAAAGTATATGATAACCTTGGAAAATTTTGCTTACATTTATTTTGTATTTTAAGATAGAAAGAATGGCTAGGGAGAAAATGGCATATCCATAAATCATCATATTTTCAGGAGTAAGCCTGTTATTTGCAGTGTTATTGGATATTAAAGCTATAGATTTTAAGTTTAGGTCACTAAAGCTTAGCTTTTTACAATTGCTTTTGCATGCTTTGGAAGAAAATATGAATCTGACAGGGTCTCGTGGCCATTGTATCAATTAGTTTCCCATTGCCCTTATGCTTTTATTCGAAGGAATCAGGTTTCTCATTCATAAGAAGAAAAAAA
>VYZQ01000960.1:319-24944 GCA_013400655.1 Mystacornis crossleyi
ACAGAGGAATCAGTAAGGATAAAAGCTGTATTTTTAGTTTCACTTCTATTGCGGTAAAATCTTTAAAGTGCATTTTGTGTATTTTTCTTTAGTAGCTGCTACCTGCCTGAGAACCCTCTGTTTATAAACTGCACAGAGGAGCACAAGGACAACCACATGTAAGTATATCTCTGATGGTTTAAAGCTTCAGTAATGAAAGGAGAGTCTTCTGCTAACATGGACAGTGAGCTACTGAAAATAGAGATATTTTGAGTTATCTGTTTGCATGTGAATTTGAGATTCTCTTACCATGAATAACTAAGTTTTGTGTAAAGGAACTGTGGAGAACCTCAAGGACATTTTCACCTCAAGTCATTAGTTCAGTTACATTAATTCTTATCATTGCCTTCTTTATTTTAGCAGAAGCAAACAATCAAAACACTCCCTCCTTGTCCACCAACTGTTCTGTTTTCTCTCAGCTAGCACACGGNGATCTAATTTTATTCAGGCATCTAAAATTTAACTGTATAAAAATGTAGGCACGACAGTTTGAACAATCTCATCACACGATGAGGAACGTAGAATAGAAAGGAAGGAAAATGCAGCTAAGAACAGCTGGAAACATACACCTCTCACTCAGACTAAGCTGAGAGGCCTACTCAGCTGAATGACAGCACCCTTGGACAGTTTTACAACCCATGGTACAGACATCTGCAATAAACAAGCCATAACTCTAACCCAGAACCAACAAATAGTCTTCTGGGTGTTCTTGCTGACTCCAGAAACAGCATGATGGTAACTGCCTTTGAGACAATTCATCATTGCCTTCTTTATTTTAGCAGAAGCAAACAATCAAAACATGAACATCACAAGAATACAACTTCTTTGCCTACAAAAACACTTGAGAAGAATATAAACTATACAGAGAGAGGAGTTCAATTCAACATACAGCCTTGGGCAACAGTAAGTGAGAAGTAACAGATGTGTCAGGTAAAATTCAGCTCTGTATAAAACTGTTTCAGTTTCTGTCTGAAATGCTGCCTGATGGAGCAGGGTCTCTGGATGTAGCTGACTTCATGGACATTCCAGTAGCGTTATTAATCTATATATGTACCTCATAAATACTCAATTTTTACACTTTGCTCATTGTATAGTGAAGTTAGAACACCTCCTGCAGTGCCAAAAATGATGAAATATATATTTAGTGTTTACATTTTACAGACATAAAATGGGGTTTTTTGGGGTTAAGAACTCCCAGCAAAGCATAGCAGGGAACGATTAGTAGTGCTCCGTTTAGATCATGCAGATTTTTGTCTTTCTAAAATGGTGCTTGTGATCTCAGTCAGACTCCTCTTGAATCCATGTGGTGATTTCCACTATTGGTGATTTGATTTTTGAGATGCCCCAAAATGCTCTAGAGTTTCAAGCTGTCTTTTAACCACTGATGTGTTTCTTTGTTATTTTTATTTCAGAAATCCCTCCACTTGATAAACCGTGCTTTTAAAACCAATGTCTGGAGAGCATTAGGAGCTACACATCAGAAATCTTCTAAGCACACCTCCAAGCCAGCAGCTTCATATTTTCTAACTTCACCCTATGCTAGGCTTGGATGGTTGGTAATTTTTTTCATCCCACCTTCCTCTTAATTTCTGAAAATTTTGAATACACACCAAAATATTTTTGTCGATCCTTTGGATACTCTTTAAAGGTGACAGTTCAAATCAATTAGTGGTACAAATCTGATGGAATGGCTTATATTGTAAGTCCAGAACAGCAAGTTAACACGTAAGATTTTTCTTTCACATGTTGATCAAGCTCAGAATGGAAGGAACCAACATTAGAACTAACACTGGCTCTAATTCTGAATAATATAGGATTGTTGCTACCCTTTCTTGGTTGTTGGTTGATGTTTGTGCAAAATAAATTGTCTGTCATGAGTTGGTGACTGATGATGTCTAGTGAGACTTCTCGGAAATACTTGAGACTAGTAGGGAGTTCGAAGATAGGACAGGGAGAGGCATATTCTCTCTCCTTGCCAATGAGGTTCTACTTTGACCTGCAACAGGGAAGAGTAATAAAACAAATTTGCATTGCCACTTATCTAACTTATTCTGTCTCAAAATTTGGATTTAATTCTTGAGTTTACTTCACACTGGCTAAATTAACCGTAGTTAGTTCTTTCCATGTTCCCTCTCTAAACTCCAACATTTTACTGTGACCTGTGACCCTTTTGCTTATCTCCTTTTAAGTCCATCAGCTAAATCAGATGTTCAGTTTAAAATATATTTAATTTCCCTTTTTTTGTATTCTTTGTCATATGCAAGCAGCCCTTTTTCATGCTTCTTGCTCTGATTGCTCTCAGGTGCCTAATGTCAGTAAATAGCAGTTCCTACAACTCTCAGATGCCTTAATGGAAGATGATTCTTCTGGTTTTACTTAATTCAAGAAAACACAAATAAATAAATGATATTAAAAATGCTGTGTAGATTCTTACAAAACTATATGGGGAAACACAGGTCCTGGTTTATCTGAATTAGGGGTTTTTTTTCCACTAATGTTGTGGTACTCTGAAAACTAATACTGACATTGTTGACTCCCTTGCTGTACAGGGCACTGATCTCAGCTGACCTAAACCAGGACGGGTATGAAGATCTGGTGGCTGGAGCACCAGGGTACAGCACCATGGGCCATGTTCAGATAGGAAGGGTGTATGTGGTCTACGGCAACCAGTCAGGTTTGCCACCAGAGGACATGGATCTGGATGGGAAAGCTGATCAAGTACTACAGGGTCATCAGGTAAGGGGTCAAGGCAGATTTCATCACTTAAATTTTTTTTGCCTGAAAATTGGTGAATTTTGACTGAGCATTGGTATCATTAGTGTATATGAGTGTTATTCCTGAAACACTTCTCCTGAAACACTCCTTCTGACGTCCTCCTGACGTCATATGCTTTTCAAGAAAAATAATCATTATTAAAGTCCCTGGAACAATTGAAGTGATGGTGATCTGTAGGTTCACTTCCATTGCTGTGGCAGATAAGTGAATATTAGACCATAAAGTGCCCTTAAATAAAACTAAGGTTGTTTCTCTGTAAGTCACAGTACAGCTCATTCTGCTCTCTGCATTTAAGAAAATACTGTTTTTCCCGTCCTTTTTAATCTTTAGTTATTAATTTGAGATGTTTCAATTCCTTTGAGGCTACATTTCTTCATTAATTGATAACTTCTCCCCAATAATTTTTTTCTGTAGTAAGAGTATTGAAAAAAAAAAAAAAAAGAGAAAACTGCGATTTGACATGATGATGGCTGATTTGTAACCAAGACGTAGGAGCAAATTACTCTTTTGAGTGTTAAATATGATCCTCTGTAGAAAATACCTTTATTCATGAAGAAGATAATAGAGAGAAATGAGATACATTTCCTTTTAATTTGTTTCTGTGGCTATAAACTGTGCAATAACAGTTGCTGTCTTCTTACAGAGTGTTTTAATGGTTCCCAGTCATAATGCTGTCAACAGGAAAGACCATAAGCTTAACATCAATGGTGCACTGGACTCAGAAGAGGAAATAGCAAAGCAGCATCATATTATGTTCTGTTGTCCTTCATTTCACCACATTTGAGTTAGTGTGTTGGCATAGGGGTTATTACTTAAAAGAAAAATAATTGTTGGGATAGACTTTTGTTATCTGTTTCCAGTCTTCCCCGTGCAAATGTGCATTAGGTTTTCATTATTTTGACTTGAAAACGTGAGAGCAATCCCTTTTCTTTTAGCCTTCAGGAAGATTTGGTTCTGCCTTGGCAGTCCTGGACTTCAATGAGGATGGAGTGCCAGATCTGGCAATTGGAGCACCTTCTGTGGGATCTCAGTTTCTTACTTACAAAGTAAGCTACAAATATGGGTTTGTTAGGGTTTTTTTTTTCAACTCTCCAAACAATGTTTTTATTGATACATATTTTTTTTAACATGGAAATGAAAGAAAGAATTTCTGTTGTTACTCAAGATGCAGTTGTAATTTAAACAGAAGTTTATAACCTTTGTGGGTACTTTGACTAGAGCAATAGCAATGACAGCTACCAGCATTTCTCTTTCAATGGCCTTTTTTCACATTAGAAATCCAAACCAGATTGCAGCTTTGCAGCACTGACATGCTGGAAATGTAAGGGGCCATTCATGAAATACAAATGTACCCTTTTTATTTAGGAACAGAGAGTCTGGAATGGACCTCATGGGTCAATGAGTTTTGTCATATGCTGTCACAGGCCAACAAATGATATCTAAAATGTGATATGAACACAGACACACTTGCTAAAATAATCAAGTTACAGAGGCTTAATGACTTGCAGCTTACCAGATAAGCCTGTATAATGGTCCCTGAGTATTTTCAGGCCATGCAAACTGAGAGGTAAAATGTTTTGATTTAAACAATTTCCATTAAGCTTACAACTCTTCAGAATTTTAGATAATAATTTAGCTGTCTAAACAGGAATTTAGGTGCTTTATTTAGACTGACTACTTGGAAACGTGTGTGCATCTGTTGTGCCTGGCACTGTTTGCCATTGCATTGAATAATAATTAACAAAATTTGAGCCATCTGAACGTGTGTATTATGACTATAAATATACACTGTACTGCCCTTGCTCCTTACACACAGTATGATGAAAATGTACTTCTCTAGTTTGTTGCTTGGTTACAGCAATACCCATTACCCTGGATAATCTTAGGTTTGGGGTGGGAAAGAAAGTATTATGGGAAGACTCTAAGAGAAAAAATTAAGTTGTATGAATAGCTCTTGCAGAACTGTTCCATTCCTTGTGATTGGCCCTGGATTTAATACTTGGTACTGACATGCAGGTGCTCTCATGCCTTATTTGCTTTTTATGCTGTTTAGGGTGCTGTGTATGTCTACTTTGGAACTGAGGGAAGAGGCTTGGCACCTCAGCCAAACATTACCATAACTTGTCAGGTATATTGATAATGTAATATCCTTTTTATACTATCCTGTTAGCTAGGCTGACAAAAGGCTACATAAGCAGGAGGTGAGATAAAAGGGAAAAGGGCTTATGGGCTTAAAAAAAAAAGTTAAAATCAAATTATAATTGCAAGGAAATTTAGATGGATGGGGATGGAGCAAGCAGGTGCTTGCTCAGATTGGTTGTATGTGGGAAAGACATCTATACCCCAGTGCAGGGGAGGCAGCAGGGTGAATAGAAAGGTGCATAGCCGTCAAAACCAAAAAAAGCCACCAAAAATCCCCAATCCAAACCAAACAAAAAACCAAAGAAAACAAAACTGAAGCCAGGGAGTAGGAGGGTAATTTGGTCAGAAGCAAAGTTAGCTCTTTAGAATTAAGTTGCTCGATTTTGCTACCGAATTGATGGTTTCAGTTCTATTTCAGGCTTAAACTAACTGTTTATTGCAGTATTCCTACTGTAATCTGGGTTGGTCCCTCCTGGCAGCTGATGTTGATGGGAATGGAAATGCTGATCTGGTTGTGGGCTCTCCATATGCAGCAGGTGGTGGGAAGCAGAGAGGATTTGTGGTGGCATTTTACTCTCATTTCAACAGGAGTGACCAAGGTAATGTTTATTGAGTAAATTAACTCTCCCATACTTTATGTGACTGTTCATTTGTTCCTAATTAATCATGGGATAATTCAGGTTTGATGTGATCTCAGACGCTGTCCCTCCTACTCAGTAAGGTGTAGCTGTGAAGCCAGACCAAATTGCTCAGGGCTTTGTCCTGTTTAGTCTTAAAATCTCTAGTGGCAGAAATTGCACACCCACTCTGGGAAGCTGTTGTACTTCTTGGCAGTCCTCATAGGGAAAGAAATCTCTTGTTACAGCCAGTATGAACCTTTCTTGTTTCAGTCTATGTTCATTGTCCACTGCCCTCCCACCATGCATAGTGACCTCATAGGCACAGAAACCCCTACTAAATTTGCTCCAGTTTATCAACATCTTTCCTGTTACTGAACAATGAATTATAGGTGTGATTTAGGGAACAATCACTTCTCTCAATCTCTTTGCCATGCTGCTGCTTATATAGTCTGAGGCACTGTTGGCTGTCTGTTGTCAGAGCCTCACGCTCAGCTCTCTGCCCATCAGGGTCTCCAGGGCCTTTTCCACACGGCAACTCCCCAGCCAGTCTGTCCTCAGCTGTATCACTGCAAGGGCATCTCCTCTCCCAGGGTCAGGCTCTGCATTCGTCCTCACTGAATTTTGTGAGGTTCCTGTCAGCCTGTTACTCCAGCCTGCCTGGGTGCCTTTGAATGGGACCACCCTCCTGCAATCTCCTGTTACCTGCCAGCTTCACAAAAGGGCATCTTGTTGCCTTGTCTAAATCATTTATAATAAAGTGTCCAACAGGATGAGTCAAAAATTGATCCCTGAAGGCACCCTACTTGTTGCAGGCATTCAGAGAACAATACATTGTTCTCTGCTCTTGTCAGAATGATCACCTCAACCAGGTTTTTCCCGTCTGGTTTTCTGTCCATCCAGACTGCCGTGTGCTGGCTTGGATGCAAGAACATTGTGGGAAACTGTGTTGAAAACCTTGCTAAAGCAATGGATTCAACTATGTATTGTGAGTCCAGGGTAGGCTCACTGCTCTGTCTTGGAAAATTGCAAATGAACCTCAACAAATGAATCTGTATCATTCTGTACATTACTTATAGTGGCTAAACAGGAATGCCACAAAGTGAATACAGTTAATGAGTACAGGTGATGAGGTTTCTTGTTAACAAGAGAGGAAATGTCATATATGGAGCTAAATATTAAAGCTTGGGCAGCTTAGTCAGAATCATGTAATTGAGATTTACAATAGTACTTCATCGTTGCAGCTTATTCTAATTCATATAAAATTAGAAACAACAAGAACATGGGTTTCAAAACACTGCTAACTGACATTTTTGTAAAACCAAAGCACAGAATGAGTTATTTAAATTATAGCCAGAATGATTTGAAGCTTTCCCACCCAGCACCCTTGAGGAGTTACAAGTTCTGATAAACAGTAAGCAGTTTAGGGCAGGCTTGAGTCGTAGCTTTCATGTACTTCATGTAGGCTATTGGAAGGATTGAGAAACAGGCTGTGTCAAATAAGCTTTCACCAGCCAGTAGAGCTGCATGGTGAACAAGCAAAGTCAACAATTACTGGTGCCATGTCATGGACAGTGTAACTTTGCACAGAGAAACTTGTTGTCATAGGATGAATCAGTGGAGGATTGCAAGTGGGTTTTTCAATGCCAGGGCACACCAAGATTTAACATATTTTTTTCTGGTCTCTCAGGACTCCTGTCAGTACAGGATGCCAACTGGATGGTGGAAGGGGAAGAAAACTATGCTTGGTTTGGATTTTCACTTGCCAGCTGCCAGCTGGACAACGTAACATTACTGCTGATTGGTAGCCCTACTTGGAAGAGTTGTTCTAGGTGTGTTGCACGTAACAGCTTGCTGTCTTCTCCACTCTGCTCTACTTCTGCAACGTTTAAGATTTGCAATAGATTAGATTTCCAGCTTTTTAGGAAGTTTCCTTTTTGTTCTCCTTAGAATATTTTTATTAAATTTGTATTTTATGTCTCCACCCTTTCTTATGAAGACAAGTGTTTTTAGACCCTCTCTAGGGCAGATCTTTGTTATTTAGAGACATTTAAGGATTTCTTGGGTTTTCTTGGGGAGGGAGAGGGGTCACAAAATGCTGGTGAGTAAGCATGCCTTAAATAATCATATGGATAGCTCCTACTTTGAGACAGAATTTTTAAAAGCAAATTATTCATGAAGATGTGTTGGATGATAAAAAAGTGGATAGACAGACCAAGTCTGTGCTCTAAATATTGTGTAATTAGTTAGAACAAGTACGGAAATTACTAAAATAGATTTCTAGAATTTGTCAGGCACTATTATTGCAAAGTAAAAGGGGAAAACGTACAATAATATGTTGTTACATACAAACTTATTTTGCATTGTAATTGCATTGTCAAGCTGCAATCCCCTTTTGTTGGATGTCAGACAGAGTGTTGGGAAGGTGTACGGGTATAACCCACCAAGTACAGAGCGCTGGTTTGAGATAACTGGAGACAAGGTAGGGCTCCTTCTTTAGTATGGGACCTTGTGAAAAATTTGAAGTAAAGTGAAATTCTGTAGAAATTACATAGGTGTTTTAAAAATCTGACAGGAGATGGGCAGAATGGGTTTGTCTCTGGCCAGTGGTGTGATGTCTGTGGCCGGGAACACAAGGAAAGTTTTGGTGGTGGGTGCACCTACTGCAGGTATGTCCTGAAAACTGGAGACCATTTCTGCTTTAGGATGTTTGTTTCTGTATGACTCAAGGAGAGATACAATGTTTAAGTTAGAAAAGGGACTTTTAAATTGCCATGTAATTAAAGAAAAAAATTAGAAATCACTGTAACCACCTGTATTTGCCTTACATGTAGTGTCCTCTCTACTGAGCCTGAACTTCAGTGGGTATTTTTCCTTCCTTAAAATGGGCTTAACAGCATTACTGCTTTGCACTGTTTATGTTACAGTGATTTGCTAGTAGACTACATATTTGTTGGAATTGAAACCACACAGTATTTTGACCTCACTCTGGCAGTAAGTAGTAAGGAATTGAGGATGACAAAATGTAGAAGTCTAATTTGAATGCATTTCTCCTCAGGTGCTGTGACTAAAAGACTTTTTTTTCCCCTATGCTAATTAGTGTTAATCCCATATAATGTTTGATGTTATTTGATATATTATATTAATTTTGTCCGTTTTGTGTAATGCCAGTACTACCTATATTTGTAAGTATTAAACCTGAGTTCCTATGTCTGATGCTCAACATCTGTTATTTCTTTTTTTTTTTTCCAGACAGCCAGTCTAGGATTTTATTTATGTCCTCAGTGCTGCATCAAGCTGGACTGGCTCTGGTATATGACCTGTCAAACAGCACCAAGCCTTCTTTGCTCAGCACATTCAGTGGAGACAGGAGGTTTTCACGTTTTGGAGGAGACATTTACTTAAGTGATCTGGATAACGATGGGATAGGTAAAGCTTGATGAATCTAGACCAGAGGTGAAGTGTTTAACTTTTGACAACAGGAAAATTGGTCACTAACATATTCATACAAGTGCTAAACACAGTCTGCTTTCCCAGTTGAATTGTACCAGTATTCCACCGTGCCTTACAGGGAGACCTCTCTAAAATCCCAAGCAAGTCAGTCAGAAATTGAAACATTTTAGTCGAAATCCTTAATAGGAATAGTGGCATCTAGAGGCATGTAAATGTCACCTCTCCCATGTTTTGGTTTAGCATTAATTCACTTCTGCTGTGTTATGTCCTCTTTGTAATATGAGCAGATGAAATGATTGTGGCATCCCCACTGCGAACTAACGGTGTCACCTCAATCCTGGCTGGTGGGGCAGCTGGCCGCGTTTATATTTACAATGGCAGACAGGCATCCTCGGGGAATGTGACAGGCCACTGCACAGCATGGACATCTCCCTGTCCTGAGGACTGGGTAAGAATACCTGAAAGTGAATTCTGGACATGAGTTTAGAATTGTAACTAATTACTTACATCCAGTACAAATCCCTTGATTACAGAAAACAGAAGGTTTTCTCAGGTTTCTGAATCTCTGCAACTTGGCTCCTCCTGTTTGTTCTTAAATTACTTTGCTGTTTAGGAGCCAGGGTTATCATACTGGTCCTCTACTCTCCTCCGCTGACTTTTTATTTCCTCTTTTTTTTCTTCTTCAGGCACAGTATGTTCTGATTTCTCCTGAGGTAAGTAACCAGAAAACAAACTACTAAGAGAAACTAAAAAGTCCTACTTAAAAAAAAAAAAAAGCTAGCAGCATTATAACCAGCAATGTTATTTTATAGGAACTATCAAGATTTGGGAGTTCTGTTACCACTGTGAAATCTGAAAGAAAGGTGAGAAAAATTGCTGTTGTTGGTTGTTTCATAACATCCTTCTGCCTCACTTGCACATACTAGCTAACACCTCACATGTATCTTACACATTTTTCAAAAGTCATAGGTTCTTTACATAGTTAATTAAGCCACTCTCTGAACTGATAATTAAACCCATTTTATAGGTTGATGAGCTATGGAGTAATCAAAATTTTGGCGTCTGAACGGAAAGATTTTAAACCAGCCTGAATTCTAAACTGCTTAGGAGTTTGCTGAAAGGTTCCGTGGGAAATGCAGCATAGGTGCCTCTTGGCTTTACTGTTAATGCCAACCTGTATGCAAAGGGGATGCTCAGCTGTGGAGCAAACAAAGCACCCAAACCCATTCCTCTTGTTTAGTCTTTACAAGCTTGCTGTCCTGGCTATCACTTGCAGTGAACACTGTTCATATGTCACGTGTTTCCAAGCGCAGAGGTCCAATTCTTACCTGAATGATTTAGGATGTGTTTGTGTACCTGTTTCTCTTTGTTTCCCCTCACATGCCCGTTTTTTTACCAAATGCCAATTGCTACATTTTTGTGATGCGCTGAGGAACCTTTTTTTTCAGCTGGCAAGTTACCTAGTGCTTGTTCAGCTGAGTTCCAATGGTCTGCTCACTCTGAGATCACCTCCATGAGGCTAGGGTTCTCTGAGTACAGAGGAAGCCTCAGTACTAGGCTGAGGAGGCCTTTAACAAATGGTGTTTGACTTCTTGTGTTAAAACAAGCAGTGGAGAAACACCTGGAAATTCTTCTCAGCTAGGTTAGGGTGCATAATCCAACATCTGAAACAGAGGCACTGCTGAGTGCAAGCTAGGCTATTCTCCAAGCACTGTTTTCTGTTGCTATGGCACCAACCTAGTCCACACTCCAGCTTCATCCATATTGATCTTAGCCCTGAGAAGCAGTTTATATGGGCAAGAGGCTTATTTCAGTTGATTCCAGCTTGCTCCAGTTCCCCAAAAGAAATAAAGGCTGTTTGCCAAACTATTTTCTTAACTGCTACTCTGATGAGGTATGCTTCTGTCTCATTTCCCATCACATTTCTATATGACACTTATGAGATGGTCAAAATCCACAGGGGAAGCTTAAGGCAGCCATGCACCTGCAGTTGCATTTTGGTAACCTTTGCTCTTTATCCCTGCAGAAAGAAGTTGTAGTGGCAGCAGAGAGAAGTTCTGCAAAAGCTCGACTTGGTGGAAGGCTTTTTGTCTACTCGCTCTGAAGGTTCACAGTAGCCTGAAGGACCAGGGCATACCTTGTCTTCTAGTGAAGAATCTCTGTAGTGTTTGTGCTACTTTCCTGAACCCACACAAACCAACAGACCCCGTCAGCAAGCTTTTGCTGAATTCTGTGGTGGGCAGCAGCATTGCTTATCTAGAACAAGCAAGCTAGTCTGAAAACCTTTTAGAGGTTGAAATGAGCAGGCAGCTGGATTTCTGGTAGTAGTATTTGGCTGTGTAAGAAATGTTCAGTGGCCACCTTCTTTACTGGCCAGATTTGAGGGTCTTCTTGACAAAACTGGGAAACTGGAGCACATCATTTACAATTCCTTACATAGTGTCATAAAGATAAGGATTCTAAGTTACGGGAAATTACTGTCAAAATAATAAGCATGGAACAGGGGCAGCTTTAAGACTGACAGAAAGGTGGGTGCTGATCAACAAGACTGTCTCTCTCTCTCCCTCAAGTCTTAAGGCCTGCACTGAGGGTATAGTGCAGCTTGGATCTCCCAGGGAAAAAAGAACAAGCAAGACCGATAAAGCTTTAGGAAATGCTTTTGCAATTATGGCTGATTACTCTAACATCCTTTCTGCTTTCATGTAATGTAAAATTCCATGACCTCGGTAACAAAGAACGGTTAATGGCTTTTATTGTTAACAGTATTGTCTTTAACTAATTAACACTTATTTTGTACGATGCAGGTTTAACAGTGTGCATCAATTATCTATTAAAAAAACTTGAGCAGCTGAATGTGTTGATGCTATTATTACCAACGCTAACCTGTAGACACATAGGTGTTTGTGTTTTCTCTCTCTTGCCTCCTTCACAAACGCAAAGCATTATTTCTATTTCAAATAAAATAGCACAGAATTCTAAAGGTCATACTCCAAAATCATATACCTCAATTTACCTTCCTAGAAATTCTCTCTCAAAGATGTTGCTTTAAACAAATCAAAAAAGGCAAGGTGAACATTAGCTTGATATACAATGCATTCTGGTATCTATTTTGAGGATTTGCCCAAATAGCAAGACACTTGAAAAAAGAAGTTAAATCTGAACTTCATGAAAGAAGTAACTGGATAGAACTGGGATTGCAGTACTTACCTTACAAATCTGTTAACTGTGGTACAGAGCAAAACAAGCAGTGCACTTATAAGGGCAGAATAAAGGTTTTCCTTTCAAATCAGAATTTGATTCTGAAAGCAGTATGTTCTGTAGCGATTCCATTCTGAACGTACACTCTCCACTGGCTTTTGTTTTTTCTATGTATGATCGTCACGTAATTTGATTGCATTTGACTGGACTTTGATTACTTGAATTGTAAGAAAACCCTTAAACATTTGCGTATGTCTGTAGAGAGAAAAAGCAGTCTTGTAGAAGATGTCTTTCTCTCTGGTTTTATTGTGCTTTAAGTCAGTTATGTACAGGTAGAGTCAAAGGAGTTCACAGAAGCCTCCCTGCACAAAAGCTTACGAAAAAGCTTCGCAAACAGCCACACCAACACATATCAGTTCTGGCCTAAAGCAACTATATCTCATTTGAAAACATCAGCATCCATGTCCCTTCACACACTGAGATTCCTGGGGTTTATCAGCTGAGGTATGTGAGCCATTGCTTTTTTTCCATTGGATTGCTCAACAATCAAACAATCAGTTTCGATGTTTTTTACTACTTTACCTGCTAAGCTAAAAGGCTGCAAAAAAAATCAGCTAAAACCTTCAAAAGCATTACAAGCCCCGTTATCTTTCTCAGCTTCTCATGCCATTAATATCTGTACCTAAAGTCACATACAGAAGAACTGCTGGAAAACAACTATATACAACTGACTTTAACCAAATCAGGATCACAGGCCTGCACAACTGTAATTTATGAACCTTTTTATTTCCATCTTTGACTTATTAATCCTGAGAAGAATGTTCACAGCTACAGCTACTGTCTTTTCAACCCCTACCAGTACCATGATTTATGTGGTGGCACCTGAGGAGCTGCTCACTGTGTTACAGATAGATTAAAAAATCCCAAAGAAGAAATGGACAGCATGTGACGTGATTTAGACATATTTCATGCTCCCTCTACAACCTGAGAGAAACCAATGGAGAACTACACCCCTGAAGAGAAGTCTTAAGAAAAAACAGAAATAGTTGGCATAAGGCTTTTACTCCTTCCTTCCGCCTATCTCAGGACATCAGGGTTCCACACCCTTAACTAACCTGGCTACTTACTGTCATGCAGGCTAGTCCATGTGTTGTCTTGGAGGGAAGAGAGAAAGCAGAGCCCAGCTTAAGAAGAACCAACATCCCATCTGGTGATTTTTACCAGAATTTGAATTATGACAACACAAGGAGTTATTAAACTGCAGCTGTACCAATGTGCGTTGAAATAGTGTCAGATGGAAAACACCAAGTGGGCATTATCCATAGGCCCGCCTGCCCTGTTCCTAGAAATGCCTGGTTTGGGCCTGAATTAATTGTTAAGGAATATACAAGATTACCAGCTAGATTTCAAAGCCTTTTATTGCTCATTGTTTCTCATTGCTGCTGATCCAGAAGTCATGCTTCACATGAGATGCAGGTATGCTTTTTGCTTTGGAAAACCTGTTCTCTGCAATTAAATAGAGCCTTAAAAATCCATTCAAGAAGCCACTCTTGAGGTGGATTTTTTTTTGACATTTGAAGTCGGATTCCTAAATCTGCCGCTCAGGACCAGAATTATAGATCAATGCTGACTGCTGTCCTCCTTTAAGCCAAAAATTCTGTTCTCTGTAAGAAAGGCCATTAAGCAAAGCAGTATTTGACAGAAAAACTTAAAATGAGAATGCCCCAAAAGTAAGTACATGTATGTGATACAGAAAACTAAAGGCACATACACGGGGTGGTGGTGAAACTACTGTAGAAAGCATTTTGCTATTTTCCCTTGTGTTCCTCTCCTTTTGTGCATGAGCATTAAAAATCTCATTGTAGGTTTTTGGCACAAAATATATATTAAATTAGCAAATTTAGAAATTCTTGCAGTTTTCAGTAAGGAAGAACAAATATGAGGAAAGTGTCCAAAGTCCACCCTGTATCAACGAAAGTCTCTTCAGTCCTGCTGTTCCTACTGGTTTGCTAATGTGCTTCTGCTCAGCCCAAATGTTTCTCCTTTAAGGCCGGTCTTTATTTCCACTCTTCCAGCTGCTGGTTGGGACTTTTTCAAAACTGTAGGAACCTAGGCAAAATATAAAATAGTGATTACAGGAGAAGCTGCTCTACCTATGGCAGAAGGAAATAAAGCTGCAGAGGCCTAAACCCTAATTTTCCTCCCCTTATTTTCAGAACAGTGTCTTTGGCTTCTCCTTCCCTAATACCTTCCAGTATCTTCCTCCAAGCCAGTCAGTATGTGCTGGACTTGGTTTTGAGCTACACTTCAGGATTTCTAGTCAACTGTAACCACTGTCATCAATTCGCAACAAATTACTTCCGTCTGCTTCTTAGTAGCAAATGAGGGGAGGGAAGAATGGGAGTTTATCTGAGCCTCCCTTTGTCACTTGTAGCAACTTAACTTTGACTCCACTGATATGTCTGCTATAAATATCACAGTGCAGAGCTGAAGTAGACAATACAGTTCCACAAATCCAGGGAAGGGCAGTCAATCAGGAAAATGACCCATACATGCTAATCTGAACACGGTCTCCTTGGAAATCTTCCTACAGCTCGGCCATCAATGACAAAGATAACTGGTGTGCATGTGAGAAACTGTAACAAACTTCAGACTGAGAGTCAGGACACCACAACCACGGCATCATTCTCCAGAGAGATGTTACAGCTAGTGCTTGTCCTCATCATCCTTTTAGCCCGGCTTACTCTTTTACAAGACAGGGACAACAGATCCAGAGTTAGTATGGCTAACTTCTACCATTAACCTCAGCTTTCCTTGGGCTTCCACGTGAAAATAAATATTGCATATCTCATGGAACAGCCTGCAGCTTCACTTCTGGGCGGTGCTGGGGCTCCCCACCTCATTCAATCCAGTAAGGGAGCACGTTCTCTGTCAAGGAGCAGACCCTGAGCTGAATTCTGCCATGCTTTGTTGCCTACCCCTCTAATCCATCTTATTTTCTGCCTTAGGAATGGACTGTACACGCAGAGTGTGAGGCAGGAGCCCTGGCCAGCCATACGTACGTGAGGAGGTAGTGGAGGCTCTAGGTGCCGCCCAAGGAAGGAAAGTAAGCGCCGCCAGATCAGACCACTTCCCAGAAACATAATCCCTGTTACCAGCCAAAATATCCTGGGGTCCTATTGACAGAACACTCCTGTTAGTCATGCAACTATTTCTCCAGAAAAGGGATTACCCAAAGATAATCTCTCACTCCCCACCAGCGTCTTCTTCCTTCATGGGAGAAATCAGTAAACCCTCTACCATGAAGAGCCAAGCCTTCCCTTGGCAAAAGGGCTGTTTCATAGCAAAACATTTAATTTAGGAATCACTGCACTGTATTCTGTTACTGTCCCATGCAGGTTTCCTTCCTTTGTTGGGATGTTTGAAAATTCAACCCTTATATTTAATTGATTTGAAAAGGAAGAAGTCTTTGCTTTGTTTGTTTGTTTTAAAGGTGGCATGTGCAGTTTTGAAATTGTATCCCCCTAGTCTGCATCCCTTCCGCCCCAGTTTAGGCATAAACAATTACTGACAGTAGAGTACTTCCTCTGATGCACTGGAAATGCCCTGGCTGCTTGCCAGATACCCTTGCATCTGGAAGACAAAGCTGGTCTTGTCAGAATAGATGATCATTAAAGAATCTTTATTACTACTTTATAGTCAACTACTTATACAACCAAAAATTTGTCTTCCCATTTCTTTTCCATGGACACGACACAGAAAAAAGGCTGCAATATTGTGCAGTTTGCCATGCAGTAATTTTCTTACAAAAGAAGTGACTGTATGAACACATGAATCACTGGAGCTTTGTCTATGGAAAGAATGAGGTTGTACCATATATAAAATGTGCTGTAAGAGCAGGACCCACATTTTATGATAAAGGCAGTACTCGTTCCTTACCTCTTCAAGAGATGACTCCAAATTCATACCAAATGCAACTCCTATGAGTCCAAAGAGAGAGACAGAGAAAGTCCCCATGGTCAGCTGCAAGTTCAGCCTCATCATCACATTACGGTGGCTAAAGAAGGGAGAAACATCTGTAAGGGGAACCCAAAAATTGATTTGCTGCCTGAACTCTTAAATTCCATATAGCATGCACTGAAACCAAATAGTGAGAGGAAGTCATGCTGGAATTAGGTAACCCAGTGACAAAGATCATGAAACAACAATACAAAGAGACTATCATTTTGACATTGCTACATCAGGGCACCTCTAAAGGCAGCAGGTTCTGCTTAACCATCCTCAGACTTTCCAGCATTGCTCACTTCTCAGAGGTATATAAACAGTGTAACAGTAAAGACCTGCTGAAATTTGTGTCCTCTCACCACCACTGGCTGGAATTTCTACATCAATATTCACAGTGGATGAAAATTTATTGTCACCTTGCAAATTAACACGTTTTACAAAAAAACAGTTGCTAAATGCTGCAGACTATAAACTTGAGCCTGTTTGGGTGAATTCCATATTCAAGTCTTCCATAAAAAGATTTTTTCGGTTTCCTGATGCAGTAACCACTAATTGCTTCTACAGGTAACTCCTCAGTGTAGAGGAGAAAGAATATTAAACTCTGACCTCAAAGACAGAGTGGCATGTTCTTGCAAATGCAAGCTACAATTCTTTTTCAGTAAGAAATGACTGAAAGTGAAAAATATAGCATACAGGGAGAAAGAGAAAACTTGCTCCCAAGTTATTACTTCTTGTACCACTCTACAGAGTAATAATTTGACTTCTACTGAAAACCTGAGTAGCCTAGCCAGACTCTGGCTAGTAATCTCTTCTGAACAGAATTTAAATATGCCTCTAAATTTGCAGACATTTCCTGTATTGAGTAGCTCCCCAGAAGGATCTAGGAGAAGCTGGGTTTCTCTGCTAGGGAAGGCTGATGCCTAGCTACAGAGGTACATAGTAATTACACATACTAATTAGGCTATCTTCTTGCTTTGCTTTATCCAGTTCACGATAAGAAAAGCGATATGCAGCTGTGACTACAAGTCCATTCAACCCTCACTAGGACAGAATTCTCCAACTTTCCTTGTAGGCAGATTTGAGAAAGTCTAGGCCAAGAAAGTCTAAATTCCACTCAGCTTTTCATAATCTAATGGATGGTCGCTAACCTGTCCAGGTTGATAAAGACGATGCTTTCTGAGTCATCAATGAGTACTCTGAGTTCACGAGCTTCATTTAAAAGATCTTCTGCTTGTCTGTAATAACTCTCCAACAGCAGCTCCATTTCCTCTGCATGGTCAATCCCAGATGTACTCTCCTCACTGTGAGCAACAATTTGTATTTTCCTGATTAGTTACATATTGTATAGAAGTGTATTACCGATATCTTAAGGCGCATAAGAGTTGTGGGGAACAAGACACCACACCACAAAATCCAGTCTTTTTGGTGAGGAACTTCCATCAGTTCCAACAGCATAAAATAAATATTTTTATATTTATCAGCATAGGCAGTCAATTATTTTAAGTAGAGCAGTTAACATTTGATGTGCTCAAAGGATGCACACCACCACGAATCTTAAATTTTTCAGATATTACAAAGTTAAAAACTTACAGAAATTTCATACTATATATTATTCATTGTTATAAAATGCTAACTATTTCGACAGGAGATGCTTAACTTCTTGGTGCCCTCAAGTGGTGAAAGCTGGTAACAGTGCAGTCAAAAACTTCCATGAATAAAACATAACCAAAAGCCAACACACAAACAATTACACAGTGATAGAGATGGTTTAGGTGTATATTAAAATAGTTTAGCCGTAGAGCATTTGAGCTGTACACAGCAACTACTGCAAAGCATTTTGGGATCATGAAGCAGCCAAAGAGACACCATCTATTGAAAGTGAAGTCTATCTGAGAGACTTTGACCTTACTTCATAGTGCTACTGCTGGCGCAGCAGCCTTCCTCTGAAACACGTATATGTTTCTGCCATTGTGTAGATGAAACCTGAGGCACCTGAGGTCCACAAGAGCTTGGAAACCAAGCAGCAAAGCCAGGAAGATTGTTCATAATTTTTTGTTTTGTGGTATGATCTAATTTCTCTAGAGACTGATGTTTTTAATGAATCTGACATTATTGACTGCTAAAGGAACATCTGTAAATTGGTTTTCCAAGAAAATAAGATGTCTGTCTTATGAATCAACTCATGTAAGCTCCCCGAGGACCTATAAAAGAGCACCTAGTTTCTCTCTTCTGGGGCAGAAACTGAGTTAGCCAACCTGATTTGAAAGCCCTCCACACCTTTAGGTTTTCCCTGCATGGAGATGAGAGGAGTTGCAGACTTGAAAGTCTTAGAGCACTATCTGCTGTATTACAGATTTAGCTCAAGGTCATATTTGATGAGTATCTTTACATTTATATCAGCTCATCTATGGATATTCAAAATAAAGACAGCCATAAAGACATGAAAATAACTGCCACTGGATGTGCTTTCATTAACTAGCCTCCATCTGTCTCATGAGTCTTCCACACTCTGACACTCCTTCACACAAAGTTAAGAGGTCTGTCTCATCTTTCTGGGCTAAGCTCACCATTCTGCTGCAAAAGATCTCTGATGGCACGTATCCGCCTTACTGGGCTTCTCCACATCCCTTCAGGCTTCCCGAGTTCATCAAGCACCACGCATCAGTTGCATCAATCCTGGTGCAAACAAGAGCTGATTGCACACGGCCAGCCTGCCTGCAAATGTGTTGTCAAGGCTGGTGTTTCCCGATGTGCCTCATGCACAGACTGCATCCTGCAGCACAGCTCTTCACACAACGTCCTACTACCTCTCCTACCCCACTGCAACAGTGTCTGAAAGAAGGGATGCCTGTGGGTTTCTCTTGACACGAGCATAAAGTGACATTGGGATCTTTCCTAGATGGCCCCTACACTGTCTACTATGAGGCAACAAAGACTTTGCCAGCAGACTATATTAAGTCCAAAGGAAGGCTGTGAGCAAAACCAGGAAGAAGATGAACTGCTGGCTCAGGAGCACCTGGAATTTAGAGCTACCTCTGATGCTGCTCCAGAAGATGAGTTAGAAATGCAAACCATGTCCCACTTCTGGAACACTGAGTTTCTGCTGCACGTTTAGATTAAGCTCTGCAGGGCAAGACTTCAAACCCACATTACCGTGTGAACAAAATTAATATGTACATGCAATGCAGTTAGGCAAAAGCATCATTCAGCAACTTCACAAAGTACCCTGGAAGGTAGCTTCTGTTCTCTGCTTATATATAAAACACATCTCTATGCCCAAGATTTAAATACAATTCAGCCCAAAACATATTTGGAAATTGTATACATCATCTTTCAGTTTTTTTAGTTTTTATTAAAGTGACCAGTGCTGCTGTTGCTGTGTGCTGTCTTACACCAGAATCCCAGAGTGCAATAGGACTGTTTCTGCACGTACATCTCCTGGAATGCCATTCTTCAGGTGCACAAAATTGCTCCAGTGCCTCTTTCCTTCAGGTTTGCAGGTGAGCAAAATGCTAGGAGCAAGGTGTTCAGAACACCTCTAGTAAAGGAAGTGTAGTGTCTGACCTATTCAAGACAAGCTTTAAAACCTGCCTCTGGTTTTTATTTTGGTGAAACTGAGGAAAACATTCCCAGAATGTGTTGATTTATATTGAAAAATAACATTTTGTTTTTCTGCCATTCTGCTCCCATCCCAGCCCACACTACATGAGCCGGCCTGCTATGTTAAGAACTATTTGTAACTGTGTAACAATGGAGTTCCTCTCCAAAATGGCAACTACAACCGTTTCTGAAGTAGCAAGCATTAGGGCTTAAAAAAAATTAGAAAGACTTTTTCTTTCTGCTTTTTAGCAGGAAACATCCAGTTTAGTGTTCAAGTTCTCCTCAAACAAAATACACTGCTAAAAAAATGTATGTGGTTCCAAAATATACATACAATACTTGTGGATCAGTCCATTTAGACAGACAGAGTTCTTCTATTACTTCTTCTTCATCTAAGATCTCCAGAATTGTTTCTTTGAAAACTTTAACATCTGTTTCCAGTTCTGACAAGCTGAAGGAAGAACAGGAAAAAGGTCAAGTAATCCCCAGCAGCACCAATTCCCAAAGGTAATCTCTACATGAGTTTGCCAGCCAGCATCCTTGCCAGACAGAGTGGCCAGGGAAGACTTCCTTGAGGGGTTGTAAGAGCCCCTTCAAAACATGCTCTACAAGCCACACACTTAGCTGTGGCAGTGATCTGTCTGGGGACCAGCGGACACTAAAAGGCATCCAGAGGTGTTTCTGGATGTATTTGTATGCCAGAAAAAACAAGCACTGTTTGAGCACGTAGCAAGTGCATGTTTGTGCTGTCATTTAAGAGAGGCCAATACATGAAGGTAGTAGCACTGTACTGGTAACCTCAAAGCACAGATTTACATAGATTTACAAAGGTTTACATTAAGGGGAACATTGCCACACTGTTTGATTCTCTTAGATATTATTTTGTTCTGTGCTATTTAAGAAGCATTAAGTATTTCTGGCTAGTCAGAATTTATTTCCCTTTTCCCTTGTATCACTAGGTATTTCATATGCTGATTTTTACATTTCCAAGTAAGATGCACAACCCAGCATTACAGTAATCTAGGAAATTAATATCAGATACCATTTTTCTAAAATTTTAATGCATGCCATTTTCTGTGGTCATTTTCTAGTCTCTTTGCAGCTTAGTTACCTCTTGCCATTTTGCAGGAGAATGTGTAGTTTACTCCTATCCACAGATAAAAGCTTGGGGTCCACTAGAGCTTCCAGTGTCTCAAGGATCTGAGGTTGCAAAGTGTTAAGTCTTCCCTGCAGTTTGCTGATCTAGATAACAACATGATCCTTCATAAGAATTAAAATAATTCATTTAGAATGATTTGGGCAACTGACTCCTGTCTCTCAACACAGAATTCACAGTTAATAGGTAGTTAATACAACCTGCTCTCCAGTGCCTGGGAAATACTTCTATACAGATACCACATAAACATAAAGCCAGTTCAAAACACAGTATTTAATAAAAAGTGAACTGAAACCCAGTGACAACCACACCAACAAGGCTGATAAAACTAAAACACTATTGTCTAGAAACGTTATAGCAAGCACAGATTTCTTATGATAGCTAGAAGTTTATCTGACTCCTGCTCAAGAGCTCAAAACCTCAGACCCAAAATCACTTTTGTGTGATTTTCATTTCAACTACAACATGTCTCTAGAAAGGAATTCTGACTTGTTTTTTAATTATCCAAATGATGGTGAAGCCATCATATATAAAAGCACTTTATTGGAAAGGGAATGAAAACACACATACACACAAAACAGCAAGAACTAAAGTAACAAGGATCAAAACAAAAAACGGGAAGTGCAGAATACATTTAAAAGTATGTGCATGTAAATACCCTTTACAATGCAGCAAGAACTTCCCAAACATTTTAAAAAAATGAGATAGCTCACCCAGTACTGCAGGATTGCTTCTATGGCTCGAAATTCAAAGGGCAGGGAATATGTGACTAGTTGACCTTCCCCAGCCAGCTGAGATGATAGTTCATTGAGGAGCCAGTGTTCTAGACTTAAATTACGATAATCTAGTATCAGAAGAAACTCTGGTGTTATGACAGCCTTCAAGAACTGAAAAAGACAGTACACGTAAGGAGTCTGAAAAAAAGACTGCTCAAGATTTCTCATAACTCTGTAGCACATTTGATGATTTGGGCTTTGATAAAACCAATCTTCAAATATCATTTCAGGTAGGAAAATAACAAAATCTCATGCTAACTGCAAAGAGGCTCAGACACAGCACTGTGCCAGGGATTGAGCAGAGGCTTTTCACAAGCCTTTACTTCCGTGACAATGTTAGTAATGTTTCTCCTGTGCTCAACCAGGAAAATGGTCACCAATGTGTATAGCTGGTGAACTCGCACTCTGATTGCTAGGCAGACCTCCAAAGACACATTTACTACTGGACTGCATGTCACAGAAAGCTGCTGTTAGAACTGTGCAAGAAAATCAAAGTGCAAGGATGAGACAGGGTTTACACTCAGCTATAGGGAAACCATTACCTCCATTCTCATGATGATCCTGTTGTTCCTGGTTGCAATGCTCATCACGTGTTGAAATCTTAGATCTCGAGCTTGAAGACCCAACTCCTGGTACAATTCTGTTTTCTTCTTTTCTATCATGAAGATATTTTTAGATGAAGACATTTAGAGGACAAGCATAGATGTTCTGAAATTACATCTTAGTGTGTTACCAAGTCGCACAACAAAAAAACCCAGCTGTACTATCTTTAAAGGTTTACTTCCCACTGACTCCTCAATCTAAGTTATTTTCTACAAAGTTTAAAAGACTGTATCTTGAATGAAAAAATTCTAGTGGAATAAAAGTTGGCCACGACAATTCATTTCACATCAGAAGCATTCACATCAGAAGTGACTCTTTTGAGAAGCACATGTAATCCTACACAGACAGATGAGGCAGGGAAAGTAGCATGCTGGTCAAAAAAAAAAAAAAAAGGCAAAGCAAAAATCACCTTCCTGTGAGAGACCGTAATATATAATTTTCAAAATATTACTTGAAAATATACAAAAACTGTAACAATAAAGATCCAATGAAGGCTCAATGGAAGGCAGCAAAACAGAGGAAATGTTGCAACATTGCAAATAAACACGGTGAAGTACCCAAAACAGGATTTTTTAACCCATGTAGATTTCCAATTGGGCTTTTCTGTACTGGACAAGGAAAAAGTCAAACAAAACCCAAACAAAACTACAACGAAAACTTACCAAAATAGGTAGTATTTCCCTCTTTGTCAAACTTCATCTGGAGAAATGGAAAAAAAAAATTTCACAGAACCACTATAAAACAAGAAATCAATTTCTTAAACTATTGGCACTTCCCTAGAAGCCAAATGGAAAACACATTATGAAGTGAAAGCAACTTTTTATGCCCTCTATTCACAGCTCATCCCAATTAAGCAAAATAATTGCACGAAATGGCCACGTTTCACTGTTTGTGACCAGTGTCATCTGCGTGACCATGTTCCTACACAAACCTTAAGATGATTTACAGAGGATCAGACTTAGAAGAGACTATTTCTGTTGGAAGAAACCTACCATCAGAGATCAGAGTCCAGCTGCTTGACCAGTTCAGGGCTGACCAGAAGTTAAAGCCTGGTATTAAGGATGCTGTCCAAGTGTTTCAAATGCTGACATGCTGAGGACATCAACCACCTCTCCAGAAAGCCTGTTCCAGGGTCTGACTACCTTCTTGGTAAAGAATTGCTTCCTAATGTTCAGTCTAAACCTCCCCTGGCACAGCTTTGAGCTATTCCCAAGCATCCTATTACTGGATCTCTCGGAGAGGAGACCAGCAGGGCACCTTATAACTGAGATTAAAAATTCAGCTATTTGCTCTAGAACACTCTGAAAAATTTACAAATAAAACTTAAAAAGTAAAGAGTTCCACGGATTGTGTGGTTAGGCCTTGTGCCCACATCAGGTACTGCAAAGACAAGCTATTTAGCTTGTAGCCTGCACCCAAATACTTCTTGTCTTAGCATCTGTCATTCATATTATTCATTTAACACTTGTATTTCCTAGTAAAATTATTTTCTTGGAAAGGCTGCCATGTCTGGATTAATGATGAAGTTTATTGTTTTGCTCATAAACAATGTAGCCCAATCCCACATTACTAGCTTTTAAACTGACTTTCAGTGAATTAAGCCTACCTAAGCACGCATTCCAGCAGAGCTGCAGTGGAGGTTACACGGCACCTTGTTGCAGAATGACTGCTTTTTGGTATCAACAAGGAGACCTCACCTTCCTTCACTGGCACTAATAATGTGATTTTTCATAACAGATACATATTTAAAAGAAAAATATGATGTGCAAACCAAGCAGCTTGCAAACAGCTTTCAGTCTCCTTTAAAAAGACAGCATAGGGAGACCTAATTTTTCACCAAATCCTATGTCTGCTTAGAAGTGCAGCTACCAAGACACAGGACTAATACTTCTAAAAGGTATTAGCAAGCCTTGACAAGAAGAAACTTCTGACTGCAGCACTTCCAAGAGTTGACCTGCCTTCACAATTAGAGCCAGAGAACTTCCAGCAGGTGCTGGGCCTTAGAAAAGCATCTTCATCAACACTATGTACTGTAGCTGGTCCTCTTATCGGAGTACCTCAAACCAACAATTTAGAACTAGGGATGTTCTCACACAAATCCATCTGTTTTTATGACGCCTTAGGATTAAAAAAAAAAAAAAACAAAAAACAAAAAAGCAACAACAGAACCCCCCCAAACCAACCAAACAACAATAAAAACAGAAAAAACCAACAACAAAAAAACCCAAACACCCAAAAAACCAAACACCCCCCCTCCAAAA
>VYZQ01000961.1:0-12170 GCA_013400655.1 Mystacornis crossleyi
GGAGAGGAGAGGAGAGGAGTTGCTGCTGCTGAGGTGTGTGAAAGGGCGCCCTCAGCTCTGCCCGTCGGGAACAGGATGCTTTGCTGCCCTTTTACTCCAGGGTGATGATTATTATGGGTCCACCTGCCTGCAGCACGTAACATGGACCAGCCATGATAGCAGGCAAATGTTATCAGCAAGAAAAGAGGCTTTAGGGGGAGAGTAGAACCTCCTAAAAGGTCTCACGGTGTAAGCATAAAAAACCCCCCAAAACACGCCCCCCCCCGCAAACAACAAAAAACCCCAACCAACCAAAAAAACCCCACCCGTAGACCCCCCAAAACCCCACCAACCAGATAGCGTTTTTAATATAGCACATCTTAACAAGCAGCTGCAAGCAGACCTAAGTGGAAAACCAAATGTTGCCTGCTGGTGTCCTTCCCCGAGAGCCATGGGAAGAGGTGCTCTCTGGTGGACAGAAGGAAAAGCTGGTCTGAGAAACCTGCTGCTGTGCCCTCGGTGAGCTAGATCGAGCTCAGAAGGGAACTCGAGGCTGAGAAGCGGAAAAGAGTGCATTTCCTCTGTGACAACCTGCCGGGAGAGTGGGGCTGAGGCAGGGAGGGAGGGAGGCTGATACAAAAGCATCCAAAGCGCCCGAAAGGAGACCTGTGGATGTCCCGCGCACCCGGCTCCGGTGTGGGCGCAGACCCCGGGCTCCCCTAGGACATGCCCGCGGGAGCTCCCCAGCCCCGACTCCGACAGCCGCTGCTGTCCGCTGCCCAGCTGCCCACGGCCTCTGCGGACACAGCCCAGAGCCTGCGGCCAGAGCCTGCGGCCAGCCCCGCGGCCGAGCGGAGCCAAGCGGAGCTGCCCCCGACCCCCCGGGCGCTCTGTCAGTCAGGGCATCGCCATCCCCGCACGGCAGCCTCTGCGGGAGCGGCGGGAGGCTCCGCCTCCGCCCGATCGGGAACAGCCTGATAAAGGCAGGTGCGGGCGAGCAGCGGGACCCCAGCTCAAAGCATCTGCTTGTGCACGGAGCCCCTGACCCGGCCTTTGCCACCCCGCGCAAGGCGGCAGCTGGGGCCGCCGGCGCCGGACGGGACGGGACAGGAGGGGACCCTCCCGCCGCCGGCCGCGCGCGCCGCTGTCCCGCCGTCCTCAGCCGTCGGGCTCGTCTCTGCGAAGGGACAAGGACCTCGCCCCCAAGGACCTCCGAAGAGGCGGGATCTCTCCGGGAAGGGGAAGCAGGATTTTGCTGTGTGGCTTGAAGATGAGGCAGGTATCTGGAGTGGCGCTCCTCCTGGGGCTGATGGCTCTCCCAGCGGCGCTGGGACAGAGAAGCTCGGAAAGCCCTAAAAATAGCAGCCAAAGCTTTGCCATCGTCTCTTTCAAATGGGATCACGTCAAGGAGCCGTATATCATTGCACTCTGGATACTTGTGGCCAGCTTGGCCAAAATCGGTGAGTCCGGAGTTACATATTAATACATGTCGTCTCCATTTCCCTTCCCCCTTGCCCTCTCCCATCCAACGTAAATGAAGAAAGCTTATCATAGGTCCGCTGACCCGTTTTCGGGGGGTTTACTGTACTCTGTCCTGATTTCATAATACTGCCCTACACGGTGCTTAGCAGTGTGATTTTCCCCAGCCTCGAGGGGTTACCTAGTTCATTTTCACCGCCCACGACTGTGGCTTCTGCATCTGACTCCTTGTAAACCCTTGCAATTCCTTGAGACCTTGCATTCCTGTTGCTCCCAGGAAAAACTTTTTTCCAAAAGTGAAACAGAAATCGGGCCTTATTGCTTACACAATATCTATTCCACTTTATCATGTGCTTTTCTCCCGATTATGATTGTTAGCTGTATCAGCTGGTAACATCAAAAATAAACACTGCAAACTACACATATGAACTCAGCGTTCTCTGCTTTGAAGTGCATTGCTGAATTAGTGAAAGAGCATAGTTTATAGAGAAAGGTAACATGTATTATCAGACCATCTGCTCTGAAAAAAATACAAGCTTTAGAGCATCCAGAGTTTCCTTCAAGAAATTGAAATAGGTGAAAAGCCAGGACTTAGCCCAACTTCATTGTAATTTAAATTAATTTATATGAATGCTCCAACTCTTGTGTTCTGAACTTAGTGACTTTTGAAAAGCAGTCTTCTATCAATAATGCAGTTTGCTGAACTAGAAAACTCACTGTTTAATTGGAATGCATTTTACTTGATTGATGCTATTACTTTCAGACCATTTGCCTTTGGATCTAAAAACAGACGTCCAGTTTGGCTGACACTGTAAATGCCGTTTTCATTTTCAATAAATCTTTTCTATAATCAGTCTCATCTCAGAAGATCAGCTGAAAATCCTACTAAAGACTTTCCTGAACTTGCACTGTTAATACTAATTTGGTATACCGGAATCACATTCCATGGATTTTTCATGCCACAGAGAATGAAAAATGTAAAAAGGTATACTTAGGTATATTCTGTCTAGCACATAAGATAAGCATAGTAAGACTTGGATGGAAAATGCTGTCTCCAAACCCAAACAAAGCATTTTAAAAATGAGTAATATGTTATAAGTAGGGGTGATATTGTACATTATTTTCCAGCAATATTTGCATCTTGGGTTTTACTTGATTAACCACAGATATATAACTAAATACCTTTATCTGAACCTGTTCGACTACATTATGCAAATAGTTGGTCTTCAGACAGTTGCTGCATCGCCTAGATTACATAAAGGACAATTATGTTTTAATTCACTTTTATTGATGAGTTATAGCAATTAGAAATCTGGGGAAACCATATACTGGAAAAAACTGACAACACTGAGGATCTGTAAAATTCTGCTGAATAAACTAATAAACAGGCTTCTTGTTTGAACCTTCTCTTTGAGATATGCTTCTAAGTAAGTACAGTTATTAAGGCCTCATGCTATTTACGCTTTGTTGCCACTGTACATGTGGCACAGTTTTACAGTGTAATAATTGTGGTACACAGCCATATCTGTTTATGTCTAGAACCCAATGAACCCAAGAACGGGACAGTTAGATTGTACTATATTTAAATTGCAATGGCCTGGATTGAAATTAGTTGAGATTAAGATGAGCCATTTTACCATGAAGTCCTTGATATAAACTCTTGATAAAGTACTTATTGTCAGGAGCTGAGTGATGCTGATTCAGTTTTAAGTTCTTTGTACTTTCTCAGCTGCACAGAGCATGTCACTTACTTAGTAAATCATACCTATCATCAGCTCCATCGCTTTTCTTGCCCAGAGCTCTCAAGCTTTGTTCTTTTCTCTCTTCACATTTATATTTGTGATCCTATACTACTCTGAACATGGTTTTTGAAGAAGCAATGGATAACTACTGTATTCCCCTGAGAGCCTATGAATGCCTCTGCTTTCCTCACCAGTCACAAATAACACACAGAAAAGCAAGAATGTACACTCACTGTTCAACAGCTTCTTAATGAAGAAATCATGAGGGTGTTCCTGTAAGTGTGTGAGAAAGGGAACTGAAAAAAGATAGTTTTTCAGCTTCTGTCTGCCTTGGTGTGTCAAGGGTTCTGGAAAGTAGGTCAGAAATCTATGAGATGATTTTGAATTGCAAAAGTCCTATGCTGGATCAGAGAAGGTTTACATATTCAAAAAGCAGACAGAAAAGAATCGAGAAAGAAAATACAGAACATCCATCCTTGGATTTCTTTACTACCTGAAGGAGGGCAATTGTAGTGGACGCTGGTTTTGCTGTGGGTTTTTCAGCAGGGGAGGAGCTGTTCTTATACATGCAAACTCACTTCTCCATGGCTACAGGGATTGGGAGAGTTATTTTACTGATGGATGATAGACAATTGGGTCAGCAGAAAGTGTTCTAGGAATTGCAGTTGGTAGCTGGGCATAGATGTGTATGACAATACTTTGCTTTCTCTTGAATTAGAATAGCCTTAGTGGTTTGGTGTTTATTTGGTTTTTTGTTGTTTCTGGGTTTTTTTAGATTTGTTTTGTTTTATTTGTGTGGAAGTTTGGGTTTTTTGTAAATATCAAGTTTCAGTTCATGATGTTACATATGACTGGGGGATACAATCAATACAATCTCCTTTTGTATTAGGAGATTTTTGCAGACTTTTGGGGGTTTGATGTTCATCTTGTGTACAAGGTATTCTGCAACATAAACTATTGTATGTTAAATCTCATAAGTGTCCCAAATACATGAAGGGCCTTGTGTTTTGGGCTTTTGGAGAAGGAAACTGCTCTTTTAGTTTTAAGTTAGTCTAGTTTTTGGTCAATTTAAATATCGCTACAAATGACACTCTGGAAGAAGAGTCTTCATACAGTTGGCTTTCATGCATTATAGAAAATAAAAATTTGTACCTTCTATGAAATTTCTGATGATCCTTGGTCTACTATTTTACATATTCTAATTGATTTGATTTGACTCTCTTCATCTGAAATATTTCAGCTCTTCATTCTTCCACTTCAAGTGGAACATTCTTAAGGTTCACAATGTTCCACTTTGGCTAATGATCTTTATTTCCTCTTTTGATAGACTCTCTTATCTCTACAGAGGAGTATCCTTGTGGGATAGGGCCAATAAACTACTTATACATGTAAATCTAACCCAGAAAAGCATCTTATCTACACGAAGAAGGTACACGAGGTACAGCTGAGAACCCTCCTAGTGGACTTCACATGGCCACTTCCTGGTATTGCAGTATATCCAGATGAAATAATCAATACGACTGAAAAAGAATAACCTCCAAATGCATACATGTGTACATTTATAGCTACAGACAGTACAGACATTTCCTACTGTAGCCCTGTGGGTAAAGGATATGCCATTTTTAAACAACATGCTTACACAATATAGTTCTGGTTTAAGATGAAAGACAGTTGAACACTGACCAGATTCTCATGTGCTTTCTACGTTCACTTGGCCATGTGCTCTCCTTCTTTATGTCTTTCACCGATCACATCTTGAAAATAACCCTTGAATAAACAGATGCATAGAAGATACAAACAGTATTTTGGCAGTGAAGTCTCTAAGGTAGAAGTAGGTGGAAAATCAGAAAACTTTGGAAACAAGTAGAAGAAGGAAAGGAATAATGAGCTCAGAAGCTAAAAATTGGCTAAGAGAAGAATTTTTTTAACACTGAACATCGTATGCCATTTTTTTGAGGGTATTTCTCAGTCCATGTCAACTGAAAAAAAAGAAAAGAAAAAAGAAAAAAAATGCTTTCTACCTGGGGGATATCCAGCTCCTACACAGGTTCAAAATACTAGGAAACAGAGGGATTTTATTTATGTCTTCATTTGAGGTTTTGTTGGGGAAATCGTGAAATTCCTTCTTTCAGTTTAAATCCTCTTGTGTACTATAACATTTTTCCACCATTTAACCAGAAGGATAGGTAATTGTCCCAAGATGAAAAAAAGCCCTACAAAGCAGTCTTTCTGTCTGTCTGGCCCCCTGGATTTGCTCAGTGTGTGCAGATAAGCAACTGGAAGAAACGGTGGGAAAGTGAGTGACTACGAACTGGAATGAGGAAGGGTACACAGTCTTTTCATTATCTGAGTCGAACCTCTTGCCAACTGTTTTTGCTGGTATAGGTTATGCTGACTCTAAGAATGTCACAAAAGCCTTTTTTTTTTTTAATTTATGTGTAGCTGCACACAAATTCTAAAGGATTTTATATTAGAAATTAAAAAGTGGGAGTGAAATTTGAATCCAGGGCAGCTGGTAAATCTGTCTTCAGGAATACCACAATGCTTTGGAGGAGGGGGAAGAAGTGATTCAATAACAGTGAACAAACACTTAGTAGAAGGCTGGTGAAGATACTGTGTCAGATGAACTTGTTGAGTCCATCAGCTCTTGAGACCCCAGGAGGACACGAGTTGCAGAGTTCAATCCATCTCTAAGCTTAGAGCTATGGGTCCCCACAAACAGTCTAGTTTCTGCATGCCTGGGCTCCTTCACATTGTCTCACACTACCCTGAGAAAGGAGCTCTTTAGAGTATTTTGTTAACACAAACAATTGCTGTGGAGAATTTTAAGCATGTTAGGGATGGGCAAGGGAAGGAACCGTGAAATGCAGGTCTAACCACCCATCTAATTTAGACTCCTGGGGCAATATTTTCTTTGAAGAAATCAATAACCCTCCCTCCAAAGCAAACTGTCAACACAAAAGCCCATTTGACTCCGAAGTTTCTCCTCTTGGCACTCTAGCTCCCGAAAAGTGTCAGTTACATAGAGAAAGTGATTTAGGGTATTGTTTTAATAAAATAAAAAAATGTGAGACCAGCTCTTCTGTTGGCAATTCTTCAGTAAATGACGTCGTTAGGAAGAAATGTTGAAGGATGCTTAGCAGAATTTTACTGGATGTATTTAACTGAAAATGGAGTCAGAGATTGAAAGGTGATGATATCACCAAATCCTGCAAAGTTTAAACTGTCATGATTGTAGTGCTTGTTAAAAGCTGCTTTCATTAGCAAGTGATAATATGGAAAAAGTCTTTACATTATGACTTAGGATGTCTGGACTTGGCTATCTTCCCCCCCGTATCCTGACAAAGATAAGGGAAAACTGCATCTTTTACCTTTATTGTGAAGTCAGTAGAAGCCGAAACAGGTTAGCACACTTAGAACAGAGGCACATGCATTTCCTCCCCGGATGTGCATAGAAACACTATAAAACTGTGCTGGCAACTGTTATATATCTGCGGTGTCTTTATTTTTCTAAGATGCTGTATTTCCTTTCGCAAAGTTCTGTTTAGAAAACCTGAGAGCTAGGAATGTTAAGTACTGTAAAACCTCTGTCTTCTAAAGAATTACTTTTTGTATCTAATATTTTATATGTTTTAGGCAGCTGAAAAGAACATTTCCAACATAGAATATTGGCTTTGCATTTCCAGTGGTAGGAACAACTGTGTGAGCCATATTTTTATTAAATTTATCATCTATAAGGGGCTGCCTATTCCCACATTTTATTTCCATTTTACTCTTGTGCCTTACTCATCCTTTTCCTGTACTTCCTGTCTCCCTGTAACACACATTTACCTCCTTCCCCCTCCCCCTCCAAGTCTTGCAAGTCTCAAGTCTTAATTATTTAGAGCAGGGAAGAAGATATCAGGATAGTATAATTTGACAAGATTCAGATTACATCCCCTGACGAATAGCAAATGTACAAAGGCAACTTGTGTGAATTACATAAGAAAACAATGGCATTTTGAGAATGGCCCTGAGTTGAATACAGTTCAGGCATGCATACCTAAGAAAGGATCTCTGCCATCAATTACTTTCAGGCACCTGTGTGCAAAGTGCTCGGCGTTCTCTGCAGAACAATGGAATCCTTTTAATACTGTAGTCTTAAGATTGTTGAAACCATTGATTTACTGTCTTCAGAGCTAAAGCGACTTATTACCAAGAGTGATCTACGAAGTGACTGTAAATCTCTCATGTGGTTATACAGCAGACCACAGCCCGCAAGAAATAAGGGCAAGCAGAAAATACTTTCAGGTGTACAGGGGTTCTTCAAGTGGAAGACTTTGGAGATCCCCCTTTGTTTTTGTGGACCTTTGTGTATTAGGGATGCTTAGCAAGGAAGCTGGTACTGGAAATCCTGAAGTATTACTTTGACACGTACAACCAAAAGCCCGTCAAAAATCAGTAGTTTTACCACAATTTTGCTTTAAGAAATGTCTGGAATCCAACTTAAAGGGTTCTTTCCCAGGTATTTACCACAGTTTTAATTGTTCTGAATTAAAGGGGCAGTGGATTAGTGAGTTCTTCTGTATCTTTCGTATGGCTTGCTCTATTCCAAGATGAAATGTTGAGTCCAAAGTCATAGAGGAATATTTCTTATCTGAGTATTCTTTTGTTCTTTCAGCAAAATGTCTCTGATTTTTCTCTTCTCTCTGCAGCAGTGCAGTTAAACTAATGGCCTGAAGAACTAGAGGCTTTAATTTTTATTCAGTTCGTTGACAAGTGGCAACCATTTAAATTTGAGACCATTAAAACAGCCTTGGTAAACCACAGAGCATGGTGGGTTGGCTGTGTTGCAATACTTTGTTTCCCTTTGTAAAGCAATTTGCAGAGTATTTACCCCTGTGGAAGAAGTGACTTGATACCCAATCGGCTGCTACGTAAAGCACTGTAAAGTCATAAATACTGAAACTACAGGCTGACAAGGAAGAGCTGACCAAGATGGAATGCATGACATCAAGTGGAAACACTTTTAATTAAGGCACGAATCTTTAATGTTCATTCATGGAAGAAGAAAACTGGAAGGTATTCTGAAAGGCCTGCACAATAACAGGGGTTTTAAATAGTTGGATCTGGAGATTCCAACTATTCTCCTTCCAATAACTGAAAACAGAAGCAGTAATTCTGGATTCACTAAAACATGCCTAGGAGAGAAGTTCTGCTTTTATCTATTGAAAGAAAAAAATGCCTTGGTTTTTGTCAAGGCCAAGTGTTACAATAGCAGTAGTCATACACCAGGGAAGAAAATCGAAGTGTTGATTGTAAACTGATTTTCAAAAACGTGGTTATGATTCTTTCTGCTTCAATTACATATAAAAAATGGGGGAAAAAATTGACACTAGAAGCTTTATGGATTCAGACAGTTTCATAAGTTGAACTTTGAGGATAATATTAAATATTAAGAAACCAGTAAATATCTTGAGACAGTAAGATTTCACAATGAAAATCTCCCAGGTGCAAACAGATTGTAAACTGATGGAGAGACTTTCTAGCTCCTTTATTAAAATTAATATTGTTACATTGGTTTGGTGATATAATAATATTCCAGGGACTAGGTGATACCAGCTGGTATAAGATGGCTTTATATTAATGTTATGTTAATGTTAATATTGATACACTAACAGTTGTACTGGAGGTAGAGTTGTTACGTAATCACACGTAAAACTAAATATCAGTATAGTATGGAGATGTTACAATCCTCCTACTCCAGTGAAATGTCAAAACGGGTGAATATCTAGATTTAGTTTTTCAGACCTTGGTAGCTCAGATATATACTTAGGAAATTAGGTTAATAAATGTTATTTAGTGGTTTAAGTGGTCAAATATTCATTCCAGAATGACTGAAGCAGTCTTTGAATGCTTACTCTTCTGTCTGTGAATAGTCTAGAGTTTAAAGTGCTCTAAGACCTCGTTAGAATTAAATAACCAGATTTTCCATTGAAACTGTTCCGTCCCTAAGGTATTCCATCCTATTTAGTTTTGGGAATGAATTTGGGACAGCAGTACTGGGGAAAGCTGTTGATACTGGGTCTACTATAGAGTTCACAGAACCACAGACTGGTTGAGGTTGGAAGGTGCAACATCTGGTCCTATGCTGCAGCTCACCCAGGGTGGCTTACAGCTCATTGCCCAGGATCACGTCTAGACAACTTTTGATTATTTTCAAGGATGGAGACTCCACAATCCTTCTCAGCAACCTGTGCCAGTGTTTGGCCACCCTCACACCTCTGCCAAGCTGCTCTCCAGCTGGGTGGCCCCCTGCATATACTGATGTGGGGTGTTGTTCCTCATCAAGTGCAGAACTTTGCACTTCTCTTTGCCCAACTTTACAAGGTTCCTGTCAGTTCATTCCTACAGCCTGCCAAGGTCCCTCTGGATAGCAGCCCAACCCTCGGGCCTATCAGCCACTCTTCCCAAATTTGTGTAATCAGCCAAATTGTTGAGGGTACTCTCTGCCCCATCATTCGTGTCATTAATGAAGATGTTAAACAGGACTGGGCTCAGTACAGACCCCTGGGGTTCACCTCCAGCTACCAGCCTCCAACTATATTTTGTACCACTGATCACCACCCTCAAGGTCTGTCCATTCTTCCGGTTTTCAATCCACCCCATTTGTCTGCCCACCCAGCCCCTACAGCAACAGCCTGAGGCTGCTCTGGAAGGCAGTGTCAAAGGCCCTATTGACAGCTCGTTAAAAACTCGGCAGAAACTGCTCTCCCCTCATCTTCCAGGTGCATCACTTAATTGTAGAATGTTACTAGGTTAGTCAAGCGCTTTCATGTAGTGAACCATGCTGACTAGCCCTGAGAAATTTCTTGTCCTTCATGTGTCTGTTTACAGAATTAGTTGCTCTACCAGTTAGAGCTGCAGATCCTTGGATTAGCAGTGGTCATATATGGATGGACCTTTATCTACATCTAACTTGGTCAAAGAAAGCAACATTTCTCTATGCAGTTGGTATACTTTGGTTAGCTGGTACAAAATTGCACACTACAGAGGAGAGAAGAGTACATGGTGGCTGTATAGTGGCCACAATGGTCATACTATCATGAATTAATGAAAGGAATGACAAGATACCAGCATAAAGTTTATCTCTAAGCTAGGCAGTTTCTGATCAGATCGGCTTCAATTTTCTGTTATGAATGGCTTTTACTCATATGTCACTCACCCTTCTGCCTTCTCTGAGCTGATGCAGTGTGAGTTTCATCTCTTATTTTAGCCAAAGCTTTCTCCAGGATGAACTGATATTCTACTCAGTAATATTACTTGATGGGAACATGCAGTGAGATCTGTTAACTGGTAGTACCAAGCTCAAGCAGCAGCTAAATGAGTCAGCTGGAACATGTGTAAACTCGGAGGTGGTGTCTGTAGTGTAGCACATTTCCTACAAATCTCTGTCCTGCGCACAAGCTGTGTGTCAGAAAAGCACTGTGGTTCTGTGGTTTTGTGGTTCTGTGGTTCTCTATATGATGCAGCTATTGCTTCTGTGTCTTCCACTTGCAATACTGGCACTTTGCAACCTCATCTCAGTTTGCCCATTTCTGATGGGGTTTTTCTCAGGAAGACTGCCTTTGTCCTTCTGAAAAAAGAACCCAAAGCTATGGCCAAAATGGTCTTCTGTTCCTTCCCAAAATGATACTCATTTGGCTAACTTCATTTCACTTCTCAAAAGACTCTGAAAACTCTGACTCTGGATAGGAGGACATTTCCTCTATTGAACTGGTATTTTGTTTGGAAACGTTATTGAATTGTGGATAAAGATATTTTGAACTCAGTTACTTGCTCAGATTATCTGCCGTGGATGATCATTAGTGGAGGACAGTATATTATTTTCTAAGCAGAACTATTGCTTAAATGCTGTGTTCATTCTCACGTTTCTCCGTTGTTTTGCTTGCTACCATAGAAGCCACATAGAAAAGCAATCACAGATAGCTTTATAGGCAAACAACAAATTTAAGTTGCATGCACAATCCTTCTGGTGTAACAAGCTGAGTAAGACAGTCTACATCTGAAAAAATGAACACTTTGGAATTGAGCAGTGCCCTGACCAGTAATGAAAAAAGTAGGACAAGAGATATGAGAAGAAGGGCGGGATGGAAGCCACAGATGAGGGTGCTGTCATGTAAGCACAAAACCCTTGGAATTAGATTGTGAAAGAACAAGGAAAAGAGCAGAAAGAGTCTCCATATTTACATTCAAAGCCTAACAAATACATAAATGTATTAATTGAATTCTCATTTTCTGTTGCTTTGTTATCACAAAGAAGGTAAGCATTTGACTATCATTAAAGGTTTTCTGTTGAAATATCTTCTATTCTTTGAAAGGATTTTGTCATAAACTTCTGCCTGACATATTCTATCAAGATGTCTGTTAATCATGTCCTACTGTGAGTTAACAGTGTTAAGACTTTTGGTACTTTGCTCTGTAGAGCTTTGAGAGGATTGCTTTTTCTCTTGGGCAATCTGTCCTCAGGAGGACTCATGCAGTAGCTCTATATGCTGTCCTGTGGAATACAGTGTATCTGCTGTACAGGCAGCATTTCTTAGACAAGATGAATAGGCAGCATCAATTTTTTCAGCTCAGTGTTATGCTAAGTATTCCTTCAAATGAGGGAGCCACCCTTCTATCTGCTCCCAGTGATTCCATAAATCTTCTGGGCTGTTTGAAGTTGGATCTGCCAATTGCTGCATGGAGCAAAGTCTTATGATTCAAGGCAAGAATAAAAGATAGGTTAGTAGCTCACTCAGGCCAGATATTTAAGTGGGTGTGTAGCATCTATAACAGAGCCTGAAACTTGTAGCAGTGAAAACTTACACTGCTTATGAAGTAGAAGTGTCTGGAAAAAAAAGACTGCTTTTGTTACTTTCTCCTTGGCAAAATTCAGGAAAAAATTCTACACTCCTCCAAAAATTTTATTAGAAATAAAGAACATAG
>VYZQ01000963.1:0-10994 GCA_013400655.1 Mystacornis crossleyi
AGGGTGTATTTTTGAAGCATTAAAGCCATAAGAAGCTTAAAGTGATAAAGGATTTGGATAGGATTTAAGTATGTTTAAGCCTTTGAATAGGATCAAGCTGTGTGCAAGGTACCAGCAGCCTGTGCAGGCACGTGATCTTATTTCTGCTGCCCTCATTATTATAACCCTCTTCAGGCTGATAGTGTTATAGTAAGTGTAATATGAATAAACAGAAAGAAATATCACTCCACCAGGAAACAAGCCATCTGTTTTATTGTATCCATGGCACCTATTAACACCTCTCTCCCAGGAACTCACTTAGATGTGTGTTCATACACCAAAGTACAGTTTTCACTTCTGACTTCACACTCCTCAGAAGAAATGTCATTCTTTCCCAAACAGTTCCAAAACGTGGGAAATATCCTGTTTTTTACAGCTGGGACTCTGAGATCCTATGGACCAGCACTTGAAAAAATATGACTAATCTGCTAATCTGCTCCCATGAAAAAATTTAACATGCAAAATCCCACTTAGCAGCTGGCTCTCTGTCTCTGGGTAGCTCTAGAGCTGGACAGATTTTGAGTGTTAAGCAACAAGTCAGACAAAACCAAGCTGGGATCTAGAAACTCCCCTTCTACCACAATTTGGTGGTGAGAAGTTGGCAAGTGGCCTTGGACTGATTTTACAGACTAAAGGATGGGCAGACATCTTCTATTCCCTGCCTGTTCTGAGCTGAAAGCATCTTTTCCTGCAGTGCTGCAACACCCTTGACTACCTTTTGGGCGAGGTTGTGCTCTTCTCAATTGAAGCTGTCCCACTTTCCAGACACTGAATGGGCAGAGGACAGGTGAGGATGGCTCCAAGCACATGGCTGAGGCTCAGTTCAAAGGAAAAATATACCTGGACCCTTGTGCTCAAGTACCAAAACCAGTATCCCTTACTATAAAAAAAAATCCTCCTATCCAGGGAGTCAGTTTACCTGCAGTCTTACTGGTCCTGACCAGATCTGCTCATGAGAACCACTTTTCATCTGTCTTCCCCTCAGTTAGATCTTCATGGGAAATACTAACCCATATATGAGGTCTTGCTCTTTCCTCTCCTTGTTGTGTTCCACAGGACCATGAGATGCTCAGCTGTCTCCGGAGATGTGATCCTGTGCACCTTTCAGCATGTCTACAAATACAGATGCAGTAAGATGCTTGTAGTCAGGGCTACTCTGTTTTGAAACAGAGACCCAAATAAATACAAATCCTAGCACAGTGGAAAAGCAAAGGCTTATGGTGGCAAGGAAAGGCTAAGAAAGCTCCATAATCAGCTAGAGCAAAGAGGAAATGGAGCTCCTCTTAATTTTATGCCTAGGAAGAGGACAGAAAAGCCACTGGTGTTCCCATAGCATCATAGAATTATTTAGGTTGGAAAAGATCTTCAAGATGGTTCAGTCCATTAACTCAGCACTGCCAAGTCCACCACTAATCCCTTTCCCTCAGTGTCACACCTACACATTTTTTAAGTATGTCTGGGGACTGTGACCCCACCACATCCTTGGGCAGCCTGTGCCAATGCTTGGTAACCCTAATATCCAATCTAAAACTCCTCTGGAACAACTTGTGGCTGTTTCCTCTTGTCAGGGAACAGCCACAGTGAGGCATGGCAGGATGCTCTCTTTTACAGGTAGGGTCTCTGTCCTTCTAGGAATTTGTATTTGACTGCCTTGGGTGGGTCCAGAGACATTTCCTAAGAAATGAACAAACAAATACCCTCAAAGGGGTTGGCTGCTTAGAGTGCTATGGTCTTGTTCTTCAATTCTAGAGTTCTGGGGCTGTTCATCCAAGATATAAGAGACACAGGTCATATCCTCACTGTGATTTACATTTGGCTTCAAATCAACTCCTCTCCTTTTAATTCTCCTCAGCCATCTCTCTTGCAAGAGCCCTCAGAAGCATACCTCTCTCACTTAAATATTTATCAATAAAGAATAAGTCGTCTATATTTAAAAATTAACTGAGAGGCAAGGACAGAAAATCCATTGGATCTGTAAACTGTCAGCTGGGGACCAAGGTCTGCTTCAGTGATAACTGAAATATTATATATTCAGTAAATTACTCCAGAAGCAGACACCAGGATCAGTAACTGAAAGTATTCCCCAGCTGGTTGTTGCCACATTGTTCCAGGAAACAGCCAAGGCAGGTTCAAATTTTTCTGGCAGACAGAAGTAGTAAACCTGGAGAAGCCCAAAGTACCCTGGAGTATGAATAGAAAAGAAAGTATCAGCTTCTTGTAACTATTAGAAATGCACTCATTTTGCTAAGTGGTACCAAACACAGCACTGCTGAAACACTCTCATGAACTGACAGAGTTGAATGGTTTGATCTGACCTTAGTTTGCTTTACTGGGTCAGACCCAGGGACCTGCATCTGTGAAGAGCTTTGGTTTTTTCAGTGACTACCAGTTCACAAAAATCTGTCTGTCCTGCTGTAATCACCTTGCAGGTGTATCTGCAAGGAGCTAACAAGCGCAGTTTTGGCTGCCGGCCTATGGACTGGTGTGTGATGAGCTCTGTGAATGAGAATTCAGAGACAGCAGGCAGCACCGTCACACTGCAGCTGTAATTCCCACGTGTGCAGGGCTTGCTCCAAAACCTCTTAAAATTAATGGAAAAGATTGCACCCTTATTTCCTTGGCACAGAAGGGAGGTTTGAGGCAGAGCAGTGAAGTGACTGCATACCAAGGTGAGCTGAGGTGAAAATTGCAGGAAAGTAGCCAATTAGTTGCTGTCCTGTCGATACAAGGGATGATTATACATTACATTTAATTCTGTAGTAGCACTGAGCCTTATTTCATCTAAGGTAATTAGTTTCTTACTATAAAGCAGAATTCAGGTATTAAGGAGGAAATCCCCCTAACCGAGCTTGCCACAAGGGAATGAATTCCTAATTCTCCCAACATACCTCAAGCCTGACCTCAGCCATGCATGGAGCCTTCACGAAGGAGAATTGCAGGCTTTCAAGCACACTTTCCTGCCAGAGCATTAGACTTTCCCAGACCCAAGGAAGGCTCCAGTAGTGCCCAGCTGGCAGGAGGAGTGCCCCAGGATGCTTTGGGGAATCTGTATCTCTGCCCCTGTGCAGCACACTGCAGCCATCCCCTGGGGATGGTGAATTTCAGCAGACCCATGCAAAATTATGGCCAAAGTTCCTGAGCGATGGTGATGAAAGCAGTTTTCACAGACTCTGGGCACCTTATGGCCCAGTGGATTTCTTGTCCCAGCCACATTGCTGAAATGTCCCTGGTGTTTGCTGAGACAAATTTTCATTGGGTTAATGGCACAAAAAGCAGGTGTCTGGTGAAAAGAGTGGAAGATTTAAAGCATTCTGCTGCATGCCCAGCTCTCCAGTGCAGTGTTAGCACAGCAGGGCAACGTGAGGCCTTGCAGTGATGGTGACCATGCCATAGACAAACACATGGGGTTCTCCAGGAGGTGGCTATCCTGCATCCATGCTGCACAAAATGCACACAGGATTTAGGCAAGGGGAGAGTGTGTGGATTTTCCCTGCCTTTGTTCACCACGATGATGACCTCATTCTCTTACATTGCATGGCTGGACAGGAGCTCACTATGCATTTGACTGCTCCCCTGAAGTGCAGGGACATTTCGTCTTTGACCTCAATGACAGCAAGAAGTGGAGAGCTGTGCACATGTTTGTGTTCATCAGGGAGATGAGCAGGTGAATCCTTTGCTGTTTGTATGGCTGAAGATAAATGGCAAAGATTCCTCTTAGCTAATGGATACACGCTGCTGGGTTTTTCAGTAAGCACTTCTGATTTTAGGAACAGCTGCTGTACCATCTTCTGCTCTAGCATATAAATAACTCTTCTTTCCTAAGGTTAATACATAATCTTAGAAAATTTACAGGCATATGTGTGTCTCGCCTATCTCCATAAAGTGTGAATCCAGTGGTTTAATTCTTCCCTTTTGATGAGCATTATCATGAAGGGAGCTGATGGCCGATAAACTCATTATTGTCTGGACGTTAGAGAATCCACACAGGCAAGCAGTGCTGGCAGAAAGGTTCCATACACATCTGCTCAGAGAGGTCTGGTTTAGCTTCTGCTCTGCCTGTGTCGTAGATATGTGAGATGGTCCAGGCTATTTCTTCCCTCTCTCTGGGCAGCCATTTTCAATTTGAGAAGATAATTTAAAATTAATGAATCTCAAAGTGATCTCAAGCCCTGACTGTTTGTCGGGGTGACATTTTTTGTCTTTTGCTCTATGTAAGAAGTTTCTGTGTAACACTATGTTACTGATGAAAGCACTACTGAAGACTTAGCAATTTAGACATCCCATTTAGCAAGAGAGATGTGTCAGACAGGGCCAACTCCCAAATATTTTAGCTTTCCCCCCCTTCAGTTGTGAAACGAGAGCCTCAGTCTCTTCTAAAGGTTGGCAAACAGCCCTTGTCCAAAGAGCACCACATCACATATTTACCTGCATCACCCAGCGCACGTGACAGTGAGCGGGGCCCAAGGGTCAGCCTCCCGAGGGACCCTGCGACGTGCCAGTGCCCATGGGACAGCAAGGCCGGGCCTCTTGCTTAACTTGGATTCATAGAACAGGGAAAGCTCATGGTGTTGGAGGTTCCCACTTTATGGCAATTCAGCTGGGCACCCTGTGAGCTGTAAAAGAGACACAAACTGCGTTTTGCCAACATCGTGCCTGAGAAATGACAAAACAGGTCTTCTCCAGAAGTTCCATTGGACAAATCATGTGCGTTAGACCCTGGTACTGGCTTGGAAAGAAAGGGCAAGATGGAGCTGTGGACCAGGCTCACCAGTGGTGTGAGAGCCAGTTCAGTCAGCTTCTGCTGCTTCGCTAACAGTGTGCTTTCCACATGGCAGCTCTGAAAGATAAACAAGGGCACATGAAGGTCTGATAAACTGGCTGGGCTTCAACAAGTTCAGGATATTGTCTGTTTACATCACTTGGTGGGGGGACTGGCCATGAAAATGTTGTTAATACCAGAAATCCAGAATACAGAAACTCTACCCATCTGTCTTCTGTGGTCCGAAGGAAAAGAAGAAATGGGGTTGGCTTTTTTCCCTGATCTCTGAACCAGTGTGTTTGCTCCATGTTATTCTTGTGGTCTCTTAAATGATCAGAAAAGGCACTCTTAAAACTGTATAAAGCAAGTCCCGACTTTGCCATGCTGTTGTCATCTCTAGCATTTGTTGCTATCTATTCATTAAGGTACATCCTCTTAATAAAAACATCCAAGAAGTCAGCCTTTGTTTGCTGCTTATACATTCAGGGATTCCAGATTTATAGAGCTCATTTACCTTAATTGAAGCTTATGACGAGTACAAATTTTCTGCTGAAAGAAAAAGACAAAAGAGCAGAATGGTATAGGACAACGTTCATGCAGAGATAAAGCGATGATTGTGTCATTTGTTTTGGAGGGTATGTTTGCTATTAAGCTGAAGTCAAAAGTAAGGTACATTGATTTACAGGAAATAGCTCACTTACACACATATCAGACATTTACAAACCCCACTTCAGAAGCCCCTGAATACTGATAAACCTTTGTGATTTCAGCCAAGTGTGTCATCAATAACATCAGTGTCTGTTTATAAACATTTTTTTTTCCCTGATTCAGGTAGTCAAAGTTCAGGAAAATATTTGTCTTTGGTCTCTGAAAATGAATGGCTTGAAATTCAGTGACATTGTCCTCTTCAAAGGGAACTGAAGGAACCCAGTCCTGTTTCCTAGAAGAGCCTCAGAGGAGCAGGAAAGCCAGTGTGATTTCCAGAGAAATGGCACACTTCTTTCTGTTTTTGCCATTTAATAGAAAAAATAATTGTTTCCTCTTATTGTGCCTTTGCATCTTGGAAGCTTTGCAAAATACTTTTTGACCTCCTGGATTACTTGTGGAAGAGCTCTATGTATGACTTGAAAGAATGCACTAGTAGATAAAATATTTTCCTATAATTAAGACAAAAAATTTGGACCTGGCTGGTCCCCATCTAATTGCTGGCACTGGGACCTTTTTCCTGAAATGGCTTTGGCTCCATTTGAAGGTCCTGATTTAGCAAATCATTTGAGCACGTGCTGCTGTAAAGGGAATGTACTTAAGAGTTGCTGAAGTGCAACCCGACTTGGGTGGGGGTTTGCTCATCCTCCTGTGTGTAACACTGCAGAAAAAAATCTGGCTATTTTTCTGTCTTGTGCACTGGGAGGAAAAGCTTCAGCAAGCAGGTGGTGTCCCCTGTTACATTTCAGCACAGAGAATATAGGGTAGTAGTACTTGGCACCAAGGCAAAACGCAAGTAAATATCATGTGGTGCATCTATCTTCTACTCTAAAGCAAATATTAGGAAATGAATAGTCTAAACAATTATGGCCAAGAGGGCAGAGCATGGGCCACCACGATAGGGGCTTCCTCTGCTCAGAGGCAGCCGCCGGCGCTGCAGGGTTTACTTCAGAGCTGGCCACTCTCCATCCGCCCTCCATCTGTCCCTGCATGGGACGGTGGCCCCGAAATACCCATTTTCTCCGTTGGCTTTGTAAGCAGCATGGGAACACTTCTCACACCGGGGACAGGACGCTAATTTATTTGCTCTGCTGAGTTTCCACACCTGATTCCCACCCTGCTGTTCTGTGCTCTCCTTCCAGCCTCTGGTGAAACAAAATTACTCCCCTCTGCACCCATCCCTCTTGTGCCATCCTGAAGACATTTGGCTGACACCATCACGAAAACCAGCACAACCAGCGATAACCAGTACCTCTTCTGCTTTGCCTCGGGACAGCTTTTGTGCCAGCTAATGCTCTAGAGAGATGACTCCTCCTCAGTGATGTGGTTTTGTTGGAATTTCTCCCAACAGTGGGATCTCATCCTGACATGGAGGAAAATATCAGACTGGGGTCAACATAGGGCTTCAAGAGCACCTGAACCATTAACTGAAAAAAACCCAGAGTTGCTCTACGTACCCAGCAGCTTTAGCATTGTTGGGCAGTATTTCTCTGAAGATGTTATCCTGCTGTTTTTGTTACTCCAAACTCTGAGATGGACACAGGCATAGATGCACGATAGTTTCTCCAGATGGCCCTTCTCACAATGGCCATGAAAGGAGCAGAGGGGTGCCAGGGGGTCTGACAGCAATGCACGGGGCACAGACCCCCGTGGGTCATCTCCTCACAACCACGCTGCTCTGGCACCAGTCTGTCTCCTGCCAGAGTAACATTTGTTTCATCAGCAAGTGAATGAAACCAGACAGCACCAACTGCAGCAGCTGAGGATCTCTTGTGAATGCCCATGAGCTACCAGCCGGGTTTTCCCCCTAAGCCTGAGTGCTTCTGTGCCTAAGCTTTTCATCTTATATCATCGAACTGTGCATATTTTTATTACTCATATTGATGCCTTATCCTCGTTGAGTGGCACAGGCTATTTCCCTCTTAACTGCCCAAAAGAAGGGGCGGGGGAGGGAGGGGAGGAAGAGAAAGGAGGGGAGATTTTTTTTTTTTGTCTCTTAGTTTACCCTCCTGTCAATCGGCAGCAATTCCTTTTAGATAATAAAAATATCTACAGACACAAATATGTCTGTGCAGCTCAGCTACTGCTCTGCCTCTGAGAGAATCTGCTGGGACCAAGCTTGAAACCAGTGAGTTAATGAGCTGAAAGCGCAAAGGAGAAGGCGGAGGGGAGGAGGAGGGGGGCGGAGAGGGAGATAGGGAGATAAGTCTGAAGATCCAGTTCTTGCTCGAGCTCCGCTGGGAGTTAGATGCTCACCTAAGCTGCACTTACAGCATCCCAGCTCTAGAGCCGTAAACGGGGGGATCCGCGGTGGCACCACAGCAGCTTTGTAAGAGCAGGCAAGCCTGAGAAAGGGGGGAAAGCATTCGCAGTACCTGCTGTAGCCACATTCTGCCGAGGTCTGCCTCAGGTCTGCCTTTCCCCACAGCCTTTCCCTACCTCTTCAGACCATCACTTTGGGTTTAAGTGCCTCACTGAAGCTCCATGCTACAGCAGAAGTGACTGTGCATATAGACATATATATCTCTATATGTATATAGATACATGCACCCTCCAGGATGAATTCAAATGGACAGTTGCGATGCAGCCTTTGACATGCAGTTTTGTGCCCAGTCACACCTCTGTCATGAACAGACCTTTTTTGTGACATTAAACGTTTGCAAAATGTTAGCACAGGGTCCCAGCAGTGATGGTCCCTTGTAAAATGACGGCAGCTCCCCAGGAGGCACGGAGGCATCACCTGGGTGCAAGCCCTGCTGTCCGTGCCTCGCTTTTGTGTAAGGGATACCCACCTGGTTTTGGTGATCCTCTCTCCCATTTTGCAGGCAGCACAAAAGGAACACAGAGTTTGTTGCTTTCTCAGCTTCATAACAAAGCCATCCAGTTCTAAAATTATCAAAGTGAAATGGAGGCTTTCTTAATGTGTGTGTGGGTGTTAATGGAGACAGAACCACTGTTATAACTGCCTTAAAAGCTATTTCGTAAAATAGTTTCATTGTCAGGCACTTTAAACATACAGGATTAATATCTTAACTGACTGTGCCTCATTGTGTATTATCTCAAGGACAAATTTATAAGATGATACACACTATGTAGTCTTTATGATGCTTGCATCTGTAACTGCTGTGCTTTGGGTGAATTTTACCATCATTGCTACTTATAGAAACATATTAACTTGCCATAAACAACTAAAAATAAATGAATCACATTCACCAATGTGTTAAGGAGTTAGCTACTATATATAAACTGCCAAAAGGAACCTGAAATCTACACAAAATGAGGCAAATATTGCTTAGAGACATTAAATAACACATGTATAAATCAGTTTAATTTAAAGCATCATTGAAACTACTAATGATATTTTGACTTGTAACACAAGGTTGTGTATTTTATTAAAATTCTTCTACTGAAAATTTTTAGATTTTAAAAAATGTAACAATTATTTTATGGATTTTCTATGTCTTGAAATTTCATTTTAAGAATTTGTATTGTATTATTATGACATCTATCCATTTTAATGCTGATTTTAAAAAAATGATTTAAAAAATGCTGATTATAGCATGCCTTAAACCACGGTATTTTTCAGAAATTTTTCATGCCTGGTAATTTTCTATGCACATCATAGGAATTCCTTGGCTTCTCCAAGCAGAGAGCTCTCATGGTGAGGGATGCTTGAGGGAAAGAAGATCTTTTCTATGAATGGACAGACAAAGCTGTCAGCTTGTTTAGTATTGCAAATCAAAGACAGAGAGTAGATATGTTTGTTGCCTGTGAATATATTGGAGTAAAATTCCAAAAAACTCTTTCATCCAGTGAGAAATATTGGCTTAGAAATAACTATGAGCATGTTAAGAAGACAAGAATTGACAGACCTGTGCAGCACAGAGATCCTGTTTCTGATGTAGTGACATTTACCTAAGGAAGAGTACAAAAATGTATCCATTCTAAGCTATCCCCAAAACCCCTCAAATATTTTGAAATATTATGGAAATCAAGAAGGATATCACAAAGCTCTGAGATTAAAGAGGGAATGTGATGCCCCAGTTTTCTCAGAAAGGAGAGGTAAGCTATCCTTGTCTTCATAGTTCACTGCATCACATCTGTCCCCTACTTTTTCTTGGCAGTGGTTCTCCAGAGCCTTGAAGGAAAGAGCAGTCACTTTACTGGTCTGAAAGAGCTGGATGGCTGTACAGAAAATGCATCAACATTCCTGACAGTAGGAGGTGAACAAAGAGGGAGGAAGACACATTCTGCAGCAGGACTAATGCACACCTTATGTTTTATTAGCTGTACAATATCTGAGGACACTGGACTACCCGCTGAAGACTGTCTCTGATCCATAGTGCTGGTCCTAGGCACTGGCTCCATCTCTAAGGGAAAAGGCACGAATTTATTCATCATTGCAATGCATATGCTGGCAGTGGAAATAAACTGCCTTTGGGGTTATGGATGAAACTGAAAGAAGCTGTCGTGGCAGATGGCATTCCTGTCACCAGTGTCCTCTGGAAGACACTTGGATACATGACTGGGAAGGAGTGTGTAAACCTTGAGAAAAACACTGGAGAGATCTGCTGGGAAACATGGTGTCAGCAGAAGACATGCCCTTGCTGCAGACACAGCTCCTCATTTCCATGCCTTGATCCCCTTCCTTGCACACTCTGTGCAAGAGTCTGTGACACAGACCCTGCTCCCTCACTGCTGCCTTCTGACTTCTTGGAGAATGGCCTCCAAACCAATTTTCCCTACTTAAGTTTGGACACCAAAAAGGGGTAGCTTACTCATAATTGTAGGTGCACCCTCCATGAGGAGGAGACACACCTCCAGGAAACTGGGGTTGATTTGTTAGTTTCATTCTTCTCTGTCTTGGCTGTTGGAATGTTAAGGCAATTACACCCCTAATTTACAATCTGCTCTTGGTGTGCTAATTGTAATGAGGATGACTCAGGCAGTGTATGATGAAAGGTGTTATCAGCTATCAATAATTGGTCAGTTTGGTGGCATCTTTTATAGCTGAAATGGCTTCAGCCATACGATGACTTATGTTCCTGGCTGCTCTAAAGACTGGCTTGCTGAGGGCCTGCTTACACCTCCTGTTTCCACACTGCCCCCTCTCCTCTCTCCACTTTGGGTAAGGGCTTAGCCCCACCGAGCAGGCTGTTTTGTCCTCTAGTTCTCTTTTGGACTCCAGGCCCATCCCTGTAAATGAACATCATTACATTGCTGGCAATTTTTTCCAAGTGCAGAATTGTTGTATTGAAGTTGTCTCAGATTTGAATTCCTTTTTTCTTTTTCATACTATGATGGTTTTGTTGCACCAACAGTGCTTCGCAAAGTAGCTTTTACGTGACCACAACCCTTCATTCCTGAAGCTCTCAAACCCTTGAAGATAGTGATAGACTAAACTTCACAAAGTTGTAGCTAAAACATCTCCTTGAAAAAGTCCACACTGTCTGAATGATACAAAAAGAGCAGAGAAGAAGAAGAAGAAGAA
>VYZQ01000964.1:0-15142 GCA_013400655.1 Mystacornis crossleyi
GGTGGAGGAGCTGGAGGAGGGGGTGGTGGAGCAGGGGCTGTGCAGCAGCCGAGAATGGTCAGGTCTCCCACCACCAACCTGCTGAAGCACAAGGGCCTCTCCCTGTCTATGCACTCTCTGAACTTCGTCGGGAGCGCTGGGAGCCAAGCCCCACAGTCACAGCTCTCCCCCAATGCCAAGGAGTTCGTTTACAGTGGTGGCTCGCCGGGAGCCAGCAGTCTCTTCTTCGATGGTGTTGCCAGTGAGAGCCAGGCCAGCAGCATCCCGCCAGCATCGCAGTTCAACGCCAGCACAGGTGGTACCTTTGATATGGCTCAGGTCTTCAGTGGCAGCACCAATAGCCTCTTTTTGGAGAAGTCTCCCTTCGTGGAAGGACTCAGCTACAACCTGAATGCCATGCAGTATCCTAGCCAGTCGTTCCAGCCTGTCGTCCTGGCCAACTGAACACAAAGGAAGGAGAGTATTTTGGGGTGGGGAGGGAGGGGGGAAATGAACAAAACAAACAAGAGGGAGAGAGAAGAAAAATAGAACTATACAGAAAATAATTAAAACCTTACAAATAGAGGTTCTTGGGAAAAGAGAGAGCTCAGCGTTGTTGCGCTGTGCTGGTAACGCTCCTGAAGCACTGAATTGTTTTTTAACTCAGTACCTGTGCTTTTTTCCTACTCACTTTTTTACTCCTTAAAATGAGTCTTGGGCTTCTTTTTGGTTTGTGTTCCCATTTCCCCCACCCCAGCCCAGGACTGGTGCAACAGTAGGTCACGATGCTCCTGATTCCCTGCACCACCCCCTACCCCACGCTGGACACAGGGTCCTTCCACCGGGGTGTAGGGATGTCATCTTCATACCACCGTGCTGGAGGAGGGACAAGAAGAGGATGAGTCAGTGTTGGAGACACACACGCTCTTGTTGCGTGCTAGCCAGAATGGGTGGGTGAGCTTGCTTTTTCTGTTACAGCTCTGCATGTAGACAGAGAGCATCTCCTGTGCCCACAGGCACAGACCGTTGTGCTGTTGTGGCTCCAGTCCAAGCTGGCATCAGCTGTTCTGTCTGTGTGCTGAAAAGCACTAACTCTTCTCCTTGACCGTCTCCCAGCACGTCACAGAGCAGAGCGTTACTGTGAAATGGCTTCTTCCTGCTCCCTTCGCCATCTGCACTTCCAGTTGTGGCTACAGGGGGACAGTGCTTCGAGCTTAGTGGCTCCGGTTATTGGACCTCTCTGTACCTGAGCAAGAGGGCCTTTTTGTGCTCTCTCAGGGCTGCCTGGTTGGTCTGGGTGACAGCCCCTGTGGTGTAGAAACACCACCTGCCTGTCCCTGTGGCTTGGGGGAGGTGACACTGAACCAGCTGGACCCCACTTGGATTCTGCTCCCACTTCCCAGATGTCCTCCCCAGCAGCAGGGGCCAGCATCCACTTGGGGTGGCCTCTGAGGTCAGAGTTCTCATTATCTGCTGTGAATTCATCTTCTTGTCTCAGAGGAAACTCCTTCCTTTTTAGTTAGTGAGGCAGCACAACTTTTCAGGAAGATAAGGGGATGTTGTTGAAGCTGCTGTCTTGAGTGGTAGCGTAAGGGTTTGTGCTTTCAGCCAGGTATGCACCTGACTAAATCCCTTCCCCTGCCTTTCTGGAGAAGCTTGAGGAGGTGGCTGATCCAGTGCGAAAAGGAAGCACCTATCATGAATGCCTCATTCCATCCAGATCACTTCAGCATGGACAGCGGCAAGCTTAGAGCAAAGCTGGGATGGGTGCTCCAAAGGCAAGTGGTCATCTCAGCCTGTGAATGTATGGTGCCTCTTCACAGCAGGGCTGGGATCTGGGACTCTGCAGCTTTCCCCAGGATGATGTGCTGCAGTCAGGCAGTAGTGGCTTTTCAGCTTGATTGCTTCTGTGTTGAGGACTCCAAAACCCACCTTCACAGAAAGGCTGCTTCATGCCCAGGAAGGGTGGAGGCTTTTTAGGTGGGAAGGGAGGTCTCCTTGGAGGCTGCTGTGTGAGCATGGAAGTGTGCAAAGAGGAGAGAGATGGAGATGATGAAACTCCAGTCTTTAAAGTTCTCAGTTTAAATGAAAAATAAGCTTTTTGCTGCTTCCTGAACTTGAGGTTTGGTTTTCTTTTTATGATGCTTCTTGGAGCACAGTCTGAAATCTGCTCCTCCTGTGCTTGTGGAACCATTGTGCTCTCAAGAAATCTCTGTTTCAGGTGAGATGAGCTTGACCATGTGCTTTTCCTGCTCCCTTCCCTGAGATGGAGGCACTCCAGCTCTTCTGTAGTTGTGTTGCCAATGAGTATTTGCAGAAGGTAACGGGCTGTCCCAGGGAGACTGCCTTTGCCCAGAGCTCTCCAAGGAGAGTTTCCAGTGCACTCTTCCTCTCGATGGGTGATGGGGCACGCAGTCCTGACCTCGTTCCCAAGCAGGCTGCTTGCTGCTGAGCTATGACCAATGCAGCGGGTGGGTGAGGAGAGCAGAGCCCAGCCAGTTTCCCCAAAGCTGGTGCCCACAGCCTCAACCCTGCAGGTTTCCAGGCTAGGACAAGTTGATGAGGAATGGCCCAGCTGTTGTGTTTCCCTTTTTTCTTTCCTTTGAACCTGCCGCTTAATGGATGCTACCACTGCCATGGAGTCCTTCTCCCTAGCAGGGTGCTGTTGGGTGCTACCCCACATGCTGCACTGGACTCTGAAGGGTGCTCAGCCCCTGATGGCAGGACCTGGTCCAGTTGCCCCTCACTGTCCCCACATCTGGCAAAGCCACCTGTGAGCCACTGCCGTGACACAGCGTGCTCTTCTCCAGCACAGGGAGGGAGGGAAGAGGTGGGAATGTCCCCCGTCCACCTGCTTATGTGTGTGAAGCTTTGATGCCGCTTTGCCCTGCCACACGTATTATACCTGCTTTAAAAATAGTGGTGTGAGTGGAAGGAGGAAAAGAAGAGGGACCAACCTCTTTGCATCTTAAAATGAAAAAAAAAAAAAGTGTGCTTCAGAAATGTTCCTCCAGCATCAGGCAGCAATGGAAACTAATGGCCTTTTCAGGTCTTTTCTAGTCTTGGATGTAGGCGTTCAGCTTCAATTTTATTTTTTAAAAACCTGCACTAATTTACCTGGTTTCTTAGGAAGAGAAGAGAGAAGACTTTTTTTTTAACTTTTATTTTTTATGGGTTTATGTTCTTTTTGTTGATGTCTGTTTGTATTGAATAATTTGCTACATTTGTAAAATGTAAGAGGTATATATAATATATGTATATTTCTAACGTAAAAAATGTAATTTTTTTCTTTTCAAGATTTTTTCTTAAAAAGAGGAGAGAAAAAAATATTTTTTCAGGAAAAAACTTTAAAAAAAAAAAGAAGTGGTGAAGATTCCTTTCTCCCCACTCAGCCTCCCTTTCCTCCCGCCCCTCTCCAAGGAGTGAATCGACAGTTGCCTTGTGGGAGAGGAGTGAAAGAGGACAGAAGTTTGTATGTCTCCGAGTGGAGGGTTTCTGTGTGTGCTCTGCTTGGGGTTTTTTTTTGGAGAAGGGGACTACTGAGAGGGGGGAACCAGGGGGTTGCTGTCTTTTTCTTTTTTTTCCTTCTTTTTTTTTTTGTTTCTTTAGCGAAGGAGGAATACAATCAGAGTTTTGTATTCAGAATGTTGTGCAATATTTTGGAACGGGATATTGGTGTGTCTAGAGATTTAGTTAAAAACAAACAAAAAAAACCCACAAAAAGGTTGATCAAATCTGTACAGTTTCTATTGTTCCAGATTTTTTTAAGTTTGTATTAAAAGCATGATCTAATAACCGTTTGTCATGTGGTGTGTGCTCAGTGCAGAGAGAATACCTCGGATGTGCCTGGTTTTGGGTAAGGAGGGATGCTGGTGCCTTCAGATGAGCTGGTGCTCAGTGTCAGCCTTGCAGGCAGGGTCCTGGTTTCATAGTGTTAGGAATAGCTTGGTGATGCCCAGGATTGTGCAAGAGGCCAGGACAGCTGTCTCAGTGACCTCTCCTGCTGCCAAGAATAGCAGTACATAGGAAAAAGTGGTGATGTGCCTGGCCGTCCCTGGTCCTGCCATGATTCAGCTCCCTGGAGAGGGAGGAGAGCTGGCTTTCCTCCCTCGGGAGAGGAGGGAGCAGGATGCCTTTGGTGTGTGGTGCTCTGGCAGCCTTCAGTCAAGCAGCAGAGTTCCTAAAATACCCAAGTTCTGTGGCAGCTCGCTAGGACCATCACCAGTGAGGCCGGGTTAGGAGCCCTCTGGTGTCGCTACACGGGGTGGATAAAGCTCCCCTAGGCAGTGCTTCCTGCAGAGAGGTGCTGGTTTGGGGTTGATTTCTTCCCCTCTGCACAAACCAGTTTGTGTTTATCCTGGGGTGGCTGGGGTAGTTGCTAAGCTAAGGGAGCAGAAAGATGCACGTGCAGGCTCTGTCCTCCCTGCTGTGAATGTTCATCCAAGGTGACTTCCCATAGTGTGGTGGGCTTGAGGCTGGATATGAGAACATGCAGCAATGACAGTGGTTTGATTTTGTTTTTCTTTCTAACCTCTCACTGCTCAATTGCAATCAGAATTTCTGTTCAAGAGAGCAGCTCCTTTTTAGCAAAGGGAGATGAGATGGCTGAGGAAGGTGCTGAAGTGCCTGTCGTGCCCCACATGTGCTGATGGCTGGGTGACTCAGCTTCCCCAGCTCCACCATGCTCCTCCTGCTCAAGGGGTGCCTCACAGTTCCCCATGCTGCCTCCTTAAAAAGCTGATGAAGGGAGCTGCTCTGAATGTCCTTGAGGAAACCAAACAAGGAACTGGAGCTGACTTCCACTAGCATCGTTATCCATGCCCTCTCAGCCCCTCTAGCCTAAATTTCTTCCTGAAAGAGCTTGCTGTGCTCTTGGTTTTGCAAGCCCCAGGAGCTGGGCTGCTGCTCATGCCTGCTGTGCGTCGCGTGACTGTCACACTCCACCAGGCAACAAAACTATTTTTTCCCCTTTGTGTCTCAAACCCCCTGTAATCATTTATCTAAAGCACGCACAAACACTTGCCCTTAGACATGTTTTTGGAAATGGAAAATCGAGGGTGACTATGTGCCTTCCTGATCCTTGCCCTGCATTTGCTCAGCTGTGACGCAGGGAGGCATGGAGCCTTTCCCTTTTTGGGCACAGGTAGGGCCTGGAGTTGGTTTACAGCTGATAGCTGCACAGCCTGGGTAGGGATTAGGGAAAAGCTTTAGCATAGCCTTGCTCCTGCCAGGGTATTTGTCACTGTGCTGTCTCAGGGAGCAGGAAGAGTGCAGGGAGCTGAACCCCACATAGTGCAGTGTGCAGGGAGAGGCTCTGCCTTCCATCAGCCTTCAGAGGGGAGCTGCTGGAGCCCCGTGTTGGGCCAGTGTGAGGTAGTGCCTGGGTGTGGGAGTGTTTGCCAGATGTTTGGACAGTGACCGAGTTGGTCCTGGAGTAGCGTGCTCCAGCAAGACATGGCAACAAGATGGGACTTGTCTCCTGAAACCTCCAAAGCGAGGGGTGCGGGGGTGTTGTTTAGACAGTCGTCATAGGGGACTCCGTTATTAAGAAGGAAACTTGCAACTTGAGTCACTGAGAAGGCGGGCTCCTGCCTGAAAGAAGGAGACGGCTCGGGTAGAAAATGCCACACTTCAGCCTTGGGCTTTTCAGTCTGTGACAGCAGCAGCAGCAGTTTCTGACTCGAATTGGGCTGTTTGGGGAGTAGGAAGGGCCTGGCGCCTGATGGAAAGCCTTATGCAAGCATGAAAAGCCATTCTCTGGACTGTTTTAAATAAAGGCCCAGCAAAATAGCCAGAGTTTAGTTCAACAGGAGAGGATCTCCTGATACCCCAGAGCCTCCTGGAGATTTGGGATTACTGGGATTGAATAACACATGGCATGGGCGCTGCCAACAGCGGGTGCCTCCCCGTGTCCCAGCACTTGCCGACATGCCAGGACCGAGAGGTGGAAAAACACCACTAGTGGGGGGGCCAGGACCCGCTGAGTCCTTGGCATCCCTGAGGAGTTTTCCTGCCAGTGCCACCTGCTCCATGCTCACATGGCTGCAGCCGCAGCACTGCCCATGGCCCCGGTGCGTGTGAGGGGCAAGGTTGAGGCCCTGGTTGCAAAGGGACAAACAGGTCTTTCTACTCCACGTGTCCTCCACCGGGGCACAGGCACCAGGCCAGCAGCAGGCTGTAGCCAAGGTTAGCTACCTCCAAAACCTTGCGCTTTTTCCTTTGGTTTCTGTGGCGGTGCTCCAATTCAAACAGAGCCAGGAACATGTTCACTCTGGCCTTGCAGAGCTGTTCTTCCAGTGTCCCCCTACTGCTGCCTGTGTCATCACCTCCAGAAACCTGATCTTTTCATAAAGCTGCTGAAGACTGAACCTTTCACCCTCCATCCCTAAGATGCTCCAGTGAAGGATAAGCCCTGTCTGGCACACACGGTGCTTTTGAGTTGTACTGGTCAGTGAAGGGCACATTTTGCGTGTGGCCATTGCCAGTGGCAAAAGTGACTCCAGCACGGTACATGCGTGTGTCAGGAAGGAATGTGTTTTTTCTTCCCTAAGAAACCCTCAAAGGGGCAAGAACGAGGTAGGAAAAGACGATCAGGGTTAAATATTGTCTCTTTGCCTTGAGGAGGGGCAGGGAATGGTGCAGGTGGAAGTGTGGGGGCAACTTGCTCCCTCTTCACTGAATGCTGAGGAGGCAAGAGTAGTCCCCATGTTATTCTGCAGTTGCTGAGACCTAGCTGGGGCGGGGGGCATTTGTGCTTATTTTTGTTGGCCTCACACCGCTGGCACTGTTTGACTGCTGAAGGAAGCAGATCCTCAGGAGGGAGTGTGTCCCTCCCACTTGGCAGGGTGTTTCCACCAAGGACAAAGTTTTCCTTCAAGTGAATCAGCCAGAAACTGCTTGCAGAAGGTGCAGTTGGGGCTTTCATCAGAAAAAAATGAACCTGAAATGACCCACACAAGGTGATGCATAGGGAGGGCAATGGGCGATGTTGCCACAGCAGGAAATGCTTCTTTCACGGGCCTCGGTTGCAGAGCTCAGCGAATTCACGCAAGGGCCAAGTCCAGCTTCCCTCAGCAACAGGCGTTCTTGCATTTCCTGATCTTCCTGCGGTCGGGTTCAGTGTCAACATGTGCTGCTGCGGGCTCCCTCAGAGGCATGAGCAGCGTCACAGCAGGCCTCGGGCGCCTTTCCAAAATCTACCGAGGTCATCCTCTGTCCCTGCCTGTGCGGTGCCGAGCTGCAGCTGGGAGGGCACTCCAGACATACCTCACAACATCCAAAGTGGCAGCACTCACACAATGCACTGGGCAAATGAGGGGCGCAGACAAAAACCGGGGGGAAACAAAGCGACCTAATCTGCCAGGAGAGCACTGGGACTGGCATCCTTGTGGGGACAGACTGGAAGAACACAGGGAAAAGAGCAGCAGTGGTGTCTGGAAGACCACAAACATGAGCCAAGGAAGGACTGTGGAGCAGAGGGATGGAGGACAGCACCCCAGGGGTATCCGAGGTGTTTACACACAGGTGCTGATGTCATGGGGAGGCAAGGGAGGCAGGAACTCTCCTCTTCCCATCCCTACCTGGTGAGATGGTGCATATTCCCAGTGACCCAACATGGGTGGCAGCTGCGTAGGCCTCCTCCTTTGCGAGCACAGCCCAGCAGAGCCTCCCCATCCCCACCTGGCTCCCTGCTTGTCGAACTCTCATACATGATCCTCCTCCAACTCTCACGATGGTCCTGGCTTGGTGTTTCCCCTCTGGGGACATGGCCAGATCTCACAGGGGGCTCTGAGTCACAGTGCTGTTTTTGTCTCCAGCACAGACGTGGAGACGCCGAAGTTTGGGGAGGGGCCATGGCTTCATTGCACTGACAGGGAGTGTGAGCACCGGGCCGGCAACCGTCGGTCTCTTCTGCTGCCTCACGCTGATCCTGCCAGCGCCGGGAGCTGCTCTGAATGGGAAAGGAGGTGATGCAAAGGGATGGGACGGAGACGTGCTGGGGAAGGGCAGCTTATCCCTCACAACCACGCCACTGCCAGCCGCCACTGAGGAAGGAAAAGGGCTTGACAAACCCAGACAAAATAGGATCTAACAATACAAGACCAGAAAGAGCGCAGGTGGGCTGTGATGCTCCGAGGCAGAGCCGAAGATGATCTGCACTGCTGAGGAGAGCATTGTTAAGCTGTCACTGTTGGGCAAGGCATTGGATGCTATAACCCCCAGCCTTAGTGCTAACACATCAGCACAGGGAATCACAAATTGCTGATTTTTAGAAACATAAGCAAAGAAAATTTCTGATGTTCTGGATTATAAATCACACCACAGATCGAGCGTATAAAACCATGCAAGAGAGACATCACTTGGTTCTTCAGATGAGAGACTTGACCATTGAGAATAACCAGTCAAAGCCAACTAAGAAAGATTATTTTATTTTGATAAGGCTTTATTTTTAATCTTGGAATCACTGTCTTCTCCAAAGGTACAGTGCTCTTTGAAAAATCCTATTCCTTCATGGAGATACTTGTTATGGAAATTTTTTGACCAGTCACTGAACTTAAGTAGAAACCTTCCCAAAGTCAGTGGTTACAGAGGTGAGAGTGGGGGCTACAAGAGCTCCATCGCCAGCAGGGAATAATACAGTCAGGAACCAGCAGGTACCCCATCAGTCATACGAGGCCAGTATTTATTGCAGGAGAAAGCCACTGACAACATCTTTTTGTGAGCACACAGACAACATCCCAGCTGAAAAGATTTTGCTACTTTATATTTTTAAAGAAACAACTCCAGGCTTCCCAATGTGCACCTTAAAACGCTATGAAAGGACCCTAGTCCTTCCAAACTTGGCTTCAGTGTTTTATATTGTGGGGTGCCTTAGACTAAACTGTTGACTCCTCTGAGTGCACAGAGTAACTGCTAAGACCTCTGGATTTTCCAGGAGCACCTGATTGATCTCTACCTATGATGGAGCTTTCCTGGAAAGTAGAATGAACTGGTTGAATGAGGTTATCTGAGGACCACAGTAGCAATCTTCAAAGCATAACTAGGAAGTGGAGGTCTGTGTTAGTAACTGTGTGTGCTGACCCTTGCCTTGCCTGGCCTGCAGAGCTTCATAGTCCAGAACTGGATGGACCTGGATATCTTCCTGTAACATACCTGGAGTGTGCTACAAAGTTGCAGAGCTGCTCTTCCCTCATAGGGCTGCAAGAACTGGTGGGGGTGGTCCCATGAGGAAGCCACAAAAGCCAGACTGAAGCACTGCACTGGAGAAGACCGTGTCACCTCAGTGGTATGACAAAGCTTCCCACAAATGGCTGGAGGTACCTTTTGGCTTCTACAGCCTGGGAGATAAAAGGGCAAAGGGAAGGGGTGTCACTGTGTTTGCCTGGTTGGCAAAAACCCAATAATTTTACCCAGTGACGCTTGCTAACCTTGACAGAATTGAGTACAGGGAGCTGGCTCTGACCTCACAAAAACCCCCAACAACCCTTCCCAAGTATTTTTCTGTGATACAACTCTGTTGAGGAAGGTACAATTACCAAGGGCTCCCCCATTTATTTCACTGTCTTTAATGTTACTGTCTCTCCCTACAAGGTCTGCAGACAGAAAGGGGTCTCCACTGCTGGCTATGCTGCTCCCCTGCCAGCCAAATGCACAGACCTTTTCCTCTACTCCCGTGCCTGGTGAGGCCGCTGTCTTCACCTTGAAACACTGGTGGGGGAAGTGGTAGTTGTTGCTCCTGGAGGGAGCCACATTTCCTCCTAGAGGTAATTATCACTTGGCAAGATCTTACTCATCTTGGTGGTGACAGGGGCTGGCTTTCTACGCTCTTCCACCAGCAAAGCAGGCTGCAGGGCCGTGGCTCTCCACCTCAAAAACGTTTAAAAGCCTCTTACCCAGGGGTGTAGCTGTCTTCACTTCTGCCTGGAGCCTGCCCTGCCAAAGTGTTCACACATGCTGGGTGCATACTGGCCTCTTCACACCTTGCCAAGCAAAGCAGGTCTGACCTCGGGGAGTTAAACACTCAAATTGGCCCACAGATGAGTTCGTCTGCTCTGCTTTGTGGATCTGTTCACCAGGCGGAGTAGAAAGGAAGGTGAACAGATGCAACTGCATCCCTGTAATGTTTGCTGTTACATGCACACCCTGCCAAAAGCTATAGGAAGGTCCCAAGGGCATGGAAGGGTTTCCTAGCCCTCTGGATATGACACCAGCTAATGCCACTACGCATTCCGCATTCTCCAGGTAGAAGCTCATCCACCTGGGGAACTTGGGAAGCATCCTTCTCCAAAGCCCTCACCTTCTCCTCTCCCTCACCTCTCTATTTTCTTTGCTCCAAGGGGTTATTTTCCCTAAAGGCTGTGGCCTGATCCTAGGAGCACACAGCAGACAGCAATAGGGTGTAAGGGAGAGTTCTGCCTTCAGTGAGCAGCCCTATCTCTCCCTTTGCCTTTGCCTGCTGTACCTATCCCCCTTGTGCCATTCACCTGTAAGCAGCTGATTCCCCTTTTTCCCCCTCCACAGCTCTTCCTGGTCTTCTCCACTTCCCACACATGCCTTGCCTGTCTGGCAACAGCTGCCCTCCATGCAGTGAAACAGCATTTCCAAAAATGTCGGCCCCAGCAGTAGCTGTGGGAGCTGATTGCTGCGTTGCACAGTGGGAGCGCTGGCTGCACACTGGCTCATCTTGGAGCAGTTGGCGTGACTGGCAGCGGCATCCCTGCTCTGCTACCACTGCTGCAATAGCCCAGTTAGTAGCTCAGGTGTTGCCACAGTCTTTGGCTGCGGCCCAAGAGCTAATGATGCAGCAGGTGGTAGATGCAAGGATTGCAGAAGTGTGGCTGGAAATGAGGGGAGCACATTTGGAACAGCTTGTTGAGACCAGTCTTTGCTGACCAGCTGGGAGATGGGTTTTGCGAGGTGTGTTCTTGCTTTTTGGAAGTCTCAAAAACAACCTTCAACCTCTGAAGGATGCTGCAGCTGCATTTAGCTCTGCCACCCCTCCCAGGATGTCCAAAATTATCTTGGGGTTACAGCAGTGACCATAGCTTTGGCCACTGGTTTACAGCAGAAGGAAAACTCATTAAACCCCAAAGGTGTTTAATCAGAAGCAAAGTGGCAACAGGGCATTTACATGTCACTCATGTTGATGCAACATGATGGTAGAGGGGAATAAATGTCATTGTCTGATGAAAGCAGCTGACTTACCAAATTCCTGCACTGTGTGTCTGCCACAAATGGCCTGAGGCACTTTGGAATTACTGATCCCAAAGCAAAGCTATAGAAGGAAGATGGGAGGGAGGAGATGAGATGAGAGGCTGAAGAGTGATGGTGGAAACTGTCTAGAAGTGTGCAGGTGGTGCAGTGAAGAACGTGCAACTTGACACGCAGCAAGAGCTTGAGGAGCTTTCTCCAAGCAGGTTGAAGAACTGGTTAAAAAGAGGCTTAGAGCTATGACCAAAGAAGCTGTTGATGCAGTTTGACTCCTGCTGTGCTTACAGAAGCAGGAGTTTGTACCTCCTTTGTAGGCAAACAGGACCATGTCAAACTACCTAATGCCATCATTCCATTTTCTTACTAACGGAAACCTTGAGTATGGGCTAATTGCTCGAGCCAAAAAGGAAGACAGGTTTTTATGATCACCATGCTGTGTTACCCATAAGTACAAACTGCTCCTTTTAGTGCTCTGCATAAAGCAGAAGTATAGATCCAGCTCTACTTTCTTATGCTCATGGAGGAGTTAGGATACATGGACCCTCTGAATCTTTTCCATCCCAAGCTCCTGTCCTTGCCGTCCTTCCCCTGGGCCTGTTTCCACTTCTGCTGCACTCAGGATCAGAGCTGACTTCTGTGGGAGCATTACCGCACTTGGGTGTCAGGCCCTCAGTGGGCTGCAAAGAAAAGAAGTGAAAAAGTCTGCTCTTCAGTCTGTATCCATTATATTGATGCTTCTTTCCTTCAATGGCTCCAAAAACACCTTCAAGACCACCCACTGCTGCTGAAATACAGCCCCATCTTGAAAAGAGCTGTGTGACAGTGGGTGTCAGGGCAGCCATTTTGTACTAATAACAATAATTTTGTACTAATACCATGCCGTGGTAGGTAAGACAGAAATGACTAATTAAAATGTTGCGGAGATAGTCAAGTCATGAGAGCATTACTCAAGCGCAATTTAGCTGGGAAGCTGCAATTCACAGCTCTGCTATTACAAAAATACCACGGGGCTTAATTGGACACATTGTTGTCAAGGTATCGGGTTAGCATCCTGCCTGAAAGCATACCCACCACCCAGCCTGGGCACCAGGTCACTGCTGGCTCCCAAGCAGTTGGTGCCAATTCCAGCAACAATAGTCTTCTCTGGCCTAATACCAGACAGGCCTAAGGTGTCTCAGCTTGCAAACAGACTCATAGTTCAGGGCAGCATGCTTCATATTAGGGTAACAATATCATCAGTGGAAAGAAGAATCCCAAAGCCCTACTGTTCCTCAGCGAGATACTTCTTGATGACTTATATAATTTTGCAACTGTTGCTCTCTTTCATGAGCCATCTCCACATCCTCTAATGAAGAAGATGATGAAGAAACTACTTCGTAGTGACAGGAGAAACCTGAGAGAAGAGCTTGGTTCTTGTTACCTGGCAGTCAGAGTGGACTCTACATAGCTCCTAAGTGTGTCCCATCTCTGCAGTGAAGGTCCCAAGGCATGCAGGGACCTGTGGCAATTGGACTTCAAGCAGCAGAGAGAAGACGGGCAAGAAACATCAGCGTCTATGGGCCTGATGTAGATTAGTGAGAGAGCTGGTGCCTGAAGCACGTGTTGTAGCAGCCACAGTCCCGACCCTCTGTCTCAGTCCTTGCTTTTACAGCTGTAGCAACAAGTAGTGGAGGTCTGGTGTAGTGGAGCTGCATAAGAGGAGGGCTCAGCTGAAAGGTGTGAGATGCAAATGGACTTGGAGCACACAGTCCCAGGTAGGAATGGAGTTTGGGGGTTCTAATATGGTTTGTAGGAGTTGGAGGGCTCTTTTATTGACAGCTGCAGCACCACTGTGGCCAATGGCCACCACTGACTGGTAAATGAAGGGGGAGAGAGATAAGGCAGAGAAAGACAGGAGAGAGCAAAAGGTATTTGAAGACTAAAGTTGAGCCAAGCAAAGGAAATGGAGGAAGGGGGAAGCAAGGGATAACACAGAGAGAGATGGAAGAGAGAGCAGCCTTCCAAAAGGCCAGAGAAGGGAGGCAGAAAGGAGCTGGGTGTAAAGAGGACAACAGCTCCCATATTTGGCACATTTCTCTCCTGCTGTTTCTGTCTTGGAAAAAATGAGCCTGGGTTTTTCTGAAAATGCTTAGTGAGCATTTACCACAAATACCTTCCCTGATACATTCTGTGACACTGTGAATCTAAATGACATATGGTACAGGAGAGAAAAACTGATCTTGCATGGGCTCAAGAAGGCATCTCACCCCCATAAAAAGACCCTCCCTGAAAGGCTAATGTGGGTCGAGGCCTGCACAAGGGGCAACAGAAGCAGCCAGGCTCTGGGGAAGGACTGTTTTGGTCCCAAGGGGCCTGGTCCAAATGAAGAGAAAGATGCAGACACATCGTGGTAGCTCAGTGCCCTGCAACCAGTGAGAACAGCTCTGAGCTTTCACTGCCCCAGACTGGGAGATCAGAGGTGCAGCCTCTGCTCTGGGCCAGAGAAAATCACTTTTGCCAGGAAACATAGGCAAGATCCTCAGCCTAGCTGGCCTGCACATGGTGCCCCTGCAAAACTCTGCTCTGCTCTCTCAGCTCCTCGTGCTGACGGCCAACACAGACATCATGCTCACCAGAGACACCTCCTTTTCCATACATTAGAAATACCCTCTAGTCTTGCCTCAGCTTGGCCAGCAGTTCCTCAAACCTCCTGCCAAGGCTGTTATTTACCACCTCTCCTCAGTGGGGCACGATGGTGAGGCTCAGCCTAAGCACAGTGTGTGCCCAGGATCTCAGCTGGTGCCAGTGGGATGCAGGGGGGGAACGAGCTTCCCTGCGCCTGGACTCATTCACAGGCCAGCAGCCTTGCAGCGAGTCCAGCTGAATGATGCAGAGCCAGGGAGGACATACAGTGGCACTTACTCACTGCTCTGGGATGTCAGTCCTAATGGAAAACAGCAGCAAGCAGTTAGAATATGCCATAAATATTTACTAGCTAAGGCATCCGTTTCCCCAACAGTTGTTAGAAGTCCTTGGATGCCTGAAATTTCAGGATTGGACTCTGGCTTCTGCTCCAACATCAGGAGAACCCAAGCACCATCCCAGGACCCTCCTGGCAAGTCCAGGTCATGCCTCCTGTGCAGTGGGTGACTGCATGGCTGCCAAACCAGCCCCAGACCTGCTGAGGCACCAGGCAACAGACTCACCTCCTGGGAAGTATGGTTGGTTCGTGGATGTGGAAATAGCCCGGTGTGGTTTGAGACTGGGATGAGCTGCATTGTTCTCCCCACTGACAAGGGCCTGCTGAGAAATGTCAGTGTCTCCCTTTGCTCTGGGAGAAGCTAACCCTTTGCTCTGGGTCTCAGCCTTTCTTTCAGTGCTTGGCCCTCTGCGTGCAAACTCTGGGATCCAGCGGCGCTTTCCTTCTCAGCCTGCGCAGCACAGGCACGTGGCTGGTGCTTAGGAGACACACTTTAAATAACCGCACCACAGTGACTCATGCCTTACCCAAGGCAGTCTGGCTGCTGGCATATAAAGCATGAAAGCCGGTGATCTTTGGAAGAAGAGAGGATCCTACAGTGAGCAGACATATGGCTCAGTTCCTGGCCAGAAGGTGGGAGGGGTGGAAGTGTTTCTAAATGAGATAGGCTGGGAGGCTGAGGCTCGCAGGTGCAGAGCAGTGGCCTCCCCACCGCCCAGCTCTGTCCTCCTGACCTGCTGCCACATGCGCAGCCCCTTGTCTCTGGAATTTCCCTGAGTTAGCAGTTTTCCAAGCTGAGGAGGTTTGGGGAGGTAGGGAAAAAGCATGTGGAAGCAGCGCCTGAGCCCATTGTGGCTGACACGGGGGGATGTGGAATGCTCTTTTGCCCTTTGCAACATTTGTCCTGTAGCACCGAGGTGGCAGAAAAGGATAGGCAGTTCCGGTGGTTCTGATGGACCTTCACCTTTCCCTCCAGCACTTCAATTATCCTCC